>CM040480.1:2863163-2911142 GCA_022758105.1 Pangasianodon gigas
TATATATATATATATATATATATATATATATATATATATATATATATATATATATATATATTCCAACCAAGCAGAAGCCAGACCTCAGTCTACTGAAAGCCAAGATCAACTGGTTAAACAGGTGGAATCCGGTGTGGCTCCCGCTTGACTGGAATGAAAACCTGCACCCATACTGGCCCATTGTGGATAAAATTGGACACCCCTTCTACATAAATTATAACCTAAATATAAATATAAATAATAATTAAAATCAAATAATTAAAAGTATAAGGTATCAATTAAAAAAAGATCACAATGTTTTTCTGGACTTTTTTTGGACGTGATTTGTGATATTTTTTCCCCCTCACTGTGCATCTTGACACCAGAAATTTGCAACAAGAACAACAAAATGACCAAACACCCTTATGAAGTGTTAGTCCCGGGGTTGAGAGGACCTGAGCTGTGCCTGGAGCTACGACGATGCGGGAGAAATGTCTCAGTCCAAACAAAATGAACATGCATTTACAGAAATAAAATACATTCATAAGACGCATTGCTAGCGCGAGACAAAATGGTTCCTGATGATAGCTAGCTGACTAGATGACCTTCCCCTCCCCCACACTTCTTGGTATTGTTACTCTGATAAGCAGTGTGGATTTCCACTTACAGGTATGACTTAGCATCACTGAGGACAAAGCTCTCATTAATGAGAACAAACGGAGCAAAAATATGAACAAACAGAAACGCTGAAGAAGAGCAAAGCTGAACGGGAAAAGAGAAGCGAGGTCGAGATACCGCTTACTCAGATGTCACTTCTGATTAATGGTACTGAGAAAAATGCTGATTCACTAATATTAGCATGAATCATATCTCGCTATGACTTACTGACCACGCCGAGCAGGATGTGACCTTCACCTCATTTTCTTTTCCTGCTATCAGTAAGACGACGTTAACATATCTGCTCCGCTCTTTTGTCATTTCCCGGTTACTGTTAAAATGAGACCAAGGAACTGGAGGAGACAATGCGGGGCATTGCGGAAGTACGTGAAATCTGTGCTGCCGAGAGATACAATATGTCTAGCAGACTTTTGGGAATTTCTGATGAAAGTCTGCCCAAAACTGTACATTTTTAGAGGAGAAGAGCTAGCTACACTGACTGCTGTACAAATTGCATATTTGTAGTTTCTATCTTTGTTCCTTGCTGTTTATCGTTGATGTTACTTGAATATGTAATCGCAGACCCAGTGATTATTGTAGATCAGAGCTTTTCAAACTTTAGCTGTAAAAAAAATCTATGGACTGCCTTAGTAGAGTTTTATTTAATGAAATACTCAAATATTATTATTCAAATGTGTGCAAAAATATTTTGCCTAATTATTGGAGCCATGGAACTATTTATTCTTGAACTTTCAACTGACACATTAGGTCCAAGCTGATGTTATTTATAGACTACGTTGTTTTTACAGTTATTGAAGTTAGGATTAAAGCCAGCAAATTCAAGTGATCAGTAAAATAGACTAACAACCACAATAAGACAATAATATTTCTAATAACTTCAATAACAGGTGATTGTGATTTCTACCAAGGACCTCTGGGGGTCCATGGAACCCACTTTGGGAACCATTGTTGTACATAAAGAAAAATAGTTTTCTTCCTCAAAAATTACATTATATATTCACTGCAACTGTTTGTATTATGCAGTAAACACTTGCCTCTGCTAGGGGGTTACAACAAGGCAACGTTGTAGCTATGTTACCTGGTGCAACTGTTATTCTAGTCTTTTTAATAAGTAAACATAGCACTAAGTTACAATACTTAAGACTTAATGTTTAACTGGCTGTGGATTTTTTTTTAGGTCTGGCTACACGGTAGAATTCTCTAGAATGCTCGCTGATGTTCTTGCTTGTGGTTCTGCAGCACGTCATTCTGCAGCACATTACTGTTCACTCTGAAGCTGCCTACAGCTCATTTAGAGGAGTGAGAGAGAGAAAGACAAGTAGACTGACTTTAAATCGCACCTCCACATCATCCACATCATCTTCCACATGTTCCCTCTCGGCTCTCCTCCGCAGCGTATAACGAGGCGGAATGAAAACGTTCGGTAAAATTTGCTGACATCACTTTTTTACGCATCACACACATTCACACACACATGCTCCTTCATTATTATCTCCTACCTTGATGGAGAGATGTTTGCTCTCATGCAGGATCATCTCCTCGGTGATCAGGAGCATTCTGGTTGGGCTGCACAGGTCCAGCGGCTATGGGGATAAAGAAAACATTGCTAAACAACACTCTAGAATTCAAGACATGAAATAAATCAGTGCTGTATCGCTATGTCACTCACACACGCTAGTTCCATACTAAAAACAGGAGAAGCTGTACAGTAGGTGGAACTGAACTGAACTGCAAACTTGCTCTAGTGCTCTTCAGCAAGCGTTCACTCAACCCCCACAGTACGACGGGCTCTGGTGGGCCGAGCAGTCTGAGAAAGCAGCTTCGATCACGCTAGGCTAAAAGCACCTACAGACATGAGCATAGTGAAAGAGTCTGACAGTGTGACAGTGTTTGCCACATCCTCCTTCTGGAGGTCGTCTAATGCATCGTAGAGCTAGCGGTGTACACAGGAAGCTAGCTGGGGGGACGTTTTTATAGACCCCACACGTGCGGTTTGTGAACACACAACGATGTGAACACAGGAAATCACTTACTTACTTCAACAACTGCTGACCAAGAGTCCAGTGCTGAAGAATGAGTAATTGACTCAAAGTTCAATTGTGTTTGGAAAGGAATTTTTGGGAAAATGGAGTTAAGGGAATTGGATCGCTCTAATCTGCAGCTGATTTGTTCATAATTGAATTTAAATGAGATTTAAATTTCAAAATGTAAAGCATGGGCTTGCATCAATCAGAAAGTCGTTAAGCATCTAATCACGTTTTGTTCGATATCTAAAATGTTTTGCAGCCAGGGGCCCTTTTAGGTATTAAAAAAAAAAACAGACCCCACTATTATTATACCCCACTCACTATTTATTTTAATTAACATTTTTAAATTATTTTCAAAACATAATCCAACTATGCAAACATTAGCTCATTGTTTAAATGCATTTATTACATTTTTATTAAAATTATAATTAGATTGACGTTGACATTATTTATAGGAGTAATCATTTTGGAAATGGCGAATTATGAATATAAGGATCTGATTTTAAAAAAGTTTCATGGACCCAACTTTGAGAATCACTGTTTTAGAGAATCAGTCAAATCTGCAAAGATCTGCTGATACTGTACTAAAAGATATTCTTGAGATTATTGATATCTGCTTCACCCTGAATCCTAAGACACCAGGACGCTGGTTAATTAAAGGTTTCAGCATGAGTAATAACCTGTGCAATCTCAAAAACACATGTGGAAAAATATCCCACCTGATTTAGATAGAAAGGATTGCTTCTTTCAAATGAACAAAAAAAAAAGAAAAAGAAAATACATAATGTCTATTTGGTGTATAATACATTTCGGGACATTTCTATATAAAGCTAGCCTTCTGTCGTGTGATAGCTAGTGGTTGGGAACTGGGCATGAGTAAAATTGGGGACTGGGCATGAGTAAAATTGGGGACTGGGCATGAGTAAAATAACAAAATGAAGTATGTACAAATGAACGAATGAATTAATAAATGAGTATATAACTGACTGACTGACTAACTAACTAGCTAAATAAATAAACAAATACATAGCTAAATGAATACATAAATATAAAAATAATTTATAAACTATAAATAATTAATCACATAATTAAAACATTTAATTTCATTTCATTTCATTAATTTAATTTATGGAATGACTGATTAATTCATTACTCCGTTTTTTTGTTTGTTTGTGGAAGCCCATTTCTGCCATTTGAATAAAAAACAAAACCATTTATTAAATCTTAAAAATAAGAAAGTATCTTGAAATAATAACAGAGTTTCTAAAAATGATAGTATTAATAAATTTTGTTCTATATTCTGTATTATCACCATATATTCACACCATAAAGAGGTTTTCGTTCACATTTATCTTTTCAACAGAACACACACACTTGTGTGTTGTCTGTATGTCTACAGTCTTTTCATTTTTCACTAGTCTTCAATCAAACCCAACATGATCAAACCCAACATGAGTGATACCTGCACGAAGATGGGGAATATGAGAACTTTGGGTGCCACTTTGACGTAGGCCCCATAGTTGGCGTGAGATCTGACAATGGTGCAGTTCTGGTAGTTGGCAAAATTGGAGCTGGGCTGGTAGCTCGTGGCAGTTGATTTGGATTTGTTGCCTGAACGGCGCAGGAAGTTGGTTCTGCTCGCCAGGCTGGGTGCGGCATGGGGCTGGGGCGCATTGGCATTTCCTGGTGAGTACATCCATCCAGCTGGAGTGCAATACAACCAAAAGAACATCAATGTAACGGTCATGTTGTGGTTATGCTTATGACACTACATGGTACTGATATGACCAATCATGTCTTGCATATCTTTGCATTTTTTTGCATATTTTACTATTACATGACAGATTATATATACTATAATTATTAGACTTACCCAGAGTGCTAGGATTGTCTCCATATACTTGTGACAGGATCTGTGAGATGAGAGATATGATGTCAGCCAGCTAGTCATGATTCAATACTTTTAGAAAAACCTAATCAATGAATAGAATTTAATAGCTTGGGAATTTAATAGCTTGACTTAAATAGGGCTTGGGAATGTGATCACCAGATCATATGGGATGTCCAGATCAGTTACAGAAAATTTCTCCATACAAACCCGCACTCGGTACAGCACTCGAGTCCCCAATGCGTTATGGCATATTAACTCTCCACTGGGCTTAAGTTATTCATACGAGTCCATATGACATGATACACTGGGGACTCGGAGCACGTCAGACTTCTACTCTATCACTAATCATCATTCATTTTCACACCCTCTTTGAATGGCACACAGATGTAATCATCAATAGTCATGAAGGTGACCAGTGCATTTCTCCTTCAACAATAGAAACATTAACTTCATCAAATCCTCAGCGTCCCTCGTTTTAAAACACGAAAGTTATATCTATCATTATGTCACAGCATTATGACTTTATTCTTGAAATACTGTGATTTTTTTCTCAGCCATCTCCTTATATGTGAATGTGTTTGTAGCAAAGAAATAAAATGGCCGACCGATCCCATAATGCAGCGTGACGTAACACCGAGTCCCAAATTCTATACAGACTGTACTTAGAAACAAATTGGGGTCAAAATTTTGGAGAACCACTTCAAACCAAAACTTCTCTCAAGTGGGCAGATTCTTGTCTTTAATGCTGTGGAATTCTTTTAGACTCTCTTGTGGCTTCCCAAAACAGAATAGATTCCGATTGTGGTTCGTTTTATTGTGCAGTTTTCCCAATACAACAGCACATTCCTGTAGCTTATGATTCATAAGTGGTATTATTTGATGCCATGAGAACACTGGCCATTGGATATCAGATTTCCTCAAACAATAGAGCAAATGATCAGTTCAAATATCTGAAATCAATTATGCTTAGCCAGGTCTTTCTAAATTCGGGTGTGTATCGTGTAAATTCATTTGTGTCATTTCAATATTTGTGCTCAACGCAATGCTCGTCTTTAGATGGACAGAAATTCGTTCATAGTCTGTCACTTTGTGCACTCAAATTTTTTGATGTTTTTATGCATTTTTTTAATGAGGGCCAGTAAGAATTAAACAATGCAAAGATTAATGCACTGCCATTTTAAATGTAAATGAAATATAATATTAGGCTTTGTTTTATTTGATTTGATTTTATGATCTCCTGATACCAGATTCAGTCCTCCTGAGACACACAACAAGATCAGCTTAGCTTGGGGAAAAACCAGATCCTGACTCTGTATAAGCTTTCTCTCGACAAACCGCCGGCGTTATGAGTCCCTCAGGGTACGATGAGAAGGAAACGGAGGCTATAAAGCCAGCCGCGTGCGTCTCCTGTTAGCAGCCGTGTGCTCTCGCTAAATCAGATTGTCCGAAGGACACCATTTCAAGGCTCATGCATCAACTGTTTGGCGTTTTATGCCCTCCTGACCTCAATGATCACCTCCCTGTGCCCCCGCCCAACCCCCCTCCCACACACACACACACACACACACACACACACACACACTTAAACACAAACACCGTGGAACTGCAAGTACTAGTACATTCCAGACAGTTATCTACATATTAATAGCGATTGTACTAACAGAGCAAAGTAAGCTTTATAGGAGATTTATAGGAGCAATATATCAGCATGTGATGTGTCTCTAGATAGTAATGTGAGACAACAACATAGGCCTCTGTGTAGCAACATAAGCTAGCTAAGATTTGCTCATATAGCTCGTTCTAGCACTAGTACTAAAATTTCTTGCCTACAAAGGTCCGGATAAGTGACTAACATTACCGATGTTTAACTATATTAATGTTTAACTATTAGTGATTATTTTATGGTAATAAAACAACAAATCAAAGTGGTTATGTTTTGTTTCGTAGTCATGCTTCCAGTTTGATTAGCGCCATGCACTCTGAAAAGATGAGACTAATGATGAATCTAATTTGAACTAATTTGAGAATAAAGCTTTTCATTCTGGTTTTGTCAATGATTTCTCCATCACTAATCACAGCAGAGAAGGGAAATCTACGGTGAACTATGGCCAGTTTGCTGAACTATGAACCGGCTGATCTATAGCCAGAACTACACCTAACTACAGCCAGTTTTTTCCATATGTTGATGATTCCATCCAAATCACACCCATTCATCCATCCATTTTCTGTACCACTTATCCTACACACACTGTGGACAATTTAGAAATGCCAGTCAGCCTACAACACATGTCTTTGGACTGGAGGAGGAAACCCCTGAAGCACGGGGAGAACATGCAAACTCCACGCACACAGGGCAGAGGCGAGAATCTAACCCCAACCCTGGAGGTGCGAGGAAAACATGCCAACCATTAAGCCACTGTGCTCCCCAAGTTGATGTTTCCTGCTATGATTTTTTTCTCGAGTGCTCGGTTCTATCCGCTGCTTTACTGAAGAGTTCTGCGCTATGGTGATTATGTCCACTGAAGAGTCCTTGCCTTGGACACTTCCAGAAAAGCTCATATGCTGTATATAATATAATATAGTATATAATTCCCTGTACCTGGCCTCCTGGGTTGATGGGGGAGAGGATGATATAATTGTCCCCGTTGGACGCTTTGACTCGTGTCCCTCTGAGAGTCGGAGTGTGTGTCCTGGTGCTGGCTTTGCCCTCCTCTCTCCTGTCACCCCATGGCACCCCAGTGCCCCCGATGCCGCCACCCCTCGCCCCCTCCGAGCCGTTGAGCAGTATTCGGTGACGGAGGTGTGCAGGCAGGGGGGGTACAGGTGGCGTTTTCTCTGCACGCTTCGTTCTGGGAGGAGAGATAGGAGAGTCGTAGTTGGAGCTCTTGTAGGACTGATGGATCAGGCCCTCGTAGCTGGACTTCACGGAGGGCCCCGAACGCCACACCACCACCGTGATCTCACGGGCGCTGCTTCTGCACAGAGATAAACGTAGTAAACTCTATTATACCACAGCACTGTCGAATTCTCGATTCTGATTGGTCAGAACGTGTTTATTCATTTTCTATATGACAGAAGGGAAGCTGCAAATGACAGGTTTGTATTAATGCACTCTTTCTAACAGGTTATTGTTTCTATAGTAACAAAGTACAAATTCATAGGGACTTGTATGATGGACGCTCATCTACCAGTAAAGAAATACATGTTGCTACATTAGAAATAAACATATAATTGTTGATATGCTGAAGGAGATGTTTATCTAAGTAGGAGTGGAAAGAGTCTCCAGTGTCAGCCATTTTGTAACAATCAGAGGTAAAGATGTAATTTGAAGTTTTGTGGTTTTTGAAGTTTAAAATAATCACATTAGGCTGCATCACACTTTCCCCATCATTGATTATTTTCCTATAACTGCACACATCCAAGTGCTTTATTCTTTACATAGTCCAAGTGTACATCCAAGTGTTTTATTCTTTTTAATTTCTCATGGTTCCTTTTATTTGTTTCAGAAGCAGACACATCTAAAAGAGAAAGAAGAAGAAGAAAGCAAGCACAAAGAAGTGACTCATGGAGTTTGATGATGATTTGAAGCGGCTCTTGTGTTTGCCCCGAACCATTGGTGAACCTGCTCCTTATATTTGAGTTCTGGATCCTAAAGCATGATTGACAGCTGAGATAATCCCGTCTGAGTGCGTGAATAAAGAACAGGTAAAAAAAAGATAAACGTTTCTGTACATTGACGTTGGCAGTACTGCAGGGATAAAGAAGATAAACCACTCTATCACACAGTAATATTACACCGCTGTAACGGTTTACTGAATTATGGGACATTGTGTGTGCTTGAAATCTACTTTTGTTCTGCACTAATGAAACTTCATCATAGAAAAAAATAGATGTGGTGCAGGAGCTTGATATTAAACACACACAGGATCTAAAACACATGAAATTCAAGAGAATATTCAATTTGTGTAGCATCTACTTCCAACCTGAACTTCAATATCGCAACAGCATTTCCCATCATTCCACACTTCTGGTTGTCATCATACAGTACATTCTACACCCTTTTCCAGAGATCAGTTTTCTGGATTGCAAAGCAATATTATTATGTACGCATACAAGTGCACAATGCACTGTACACTGAAAAAAAAATACAGGAGTGAGATTTACTCCAGAAAAGTGTGATAACAATGTGCACAGATTCAGTCTTAGTAAATTTAACACAAAGGTGTGAGGTGTACCTGATGGCATGGGCGAGATCTGCACACTTCCACTGCTCCACAGGCTGACCATTCAACTGCAGCACAGTGTCCAGCTGCCTGAGGCCAGCCAGATCTGCAGGACCACCTGAACACACACACACACACAGACACACACAGTAAAAACCTATGGCCCTTGAGTTATCGATCCATAAGGTACAACTTGTGCCCACACACCCAGACACAGAATCAACTTTCCTCATCTTGTTTATACACACACACAGACACACACACACACACACACACACAAACACACACAGTAAAAACTAATGGCCCTTGAGATATCGATTCATAGGGTACCACTTGTGCCCACACACCTAGACACAGAGTTAACTTTCCTCATCTTGTTTACACACACACACAGAATAAAACTTGATGAGGTATAGATCTATAGACTAACATTCGCACCCACACACTTTCTCCAAACCTCTGCATTACAGACATATGCACTCTGAGACTGCATGAGTGGGTTTGACAGTGTGTGTGTGTGTGTGTGTGTGTGTGTGTGTGGAGCAGCGAGGTTCTTGCCTGGATCAACAGCTTGTACTCGTACGGGTGAGTCGGAGCAGATGGTGAACCCATAGCCGTCCTTTCCTCGAAGGATGGTCACCTAGACCACACACACATACACACACACACACACACACACACGTTATGAATATGCAGTACTGCCACCTCTTGGATATCAGAGGGTTTGACATCTCAGTACCCGTCTAATGACAGTGGGATCACACTTAAAAGACACACACACACACACACACACATTCACACTCACTTCGCCTATAACTATCACGAAAAAATTGCAAACACAATACACACAATACACTGAGCCGCAAGCTTCAGCTTCTGTTGCATAAGCCATAATCATATGCCTCCCACACACACACACACACACACACTCTCACACACACATAAAAGAAAGGAGTGGGACAGAGGAAAGTAGCATAAAGGATTTCGAGGCTTGTGTTCATTCTTCGTTTGTTTGTTTCATACTTATATACTGTAGAATATAAACCTTCCGATAAATTCTATGAAGCCATATTAGAGAAGAAACTTAAAATATGCATCAGAAATGTGTCATTTTTTGTATGTGAAGGCTGCTCTTTTCAGGAAAAGTGTGAATATGCAAAAATACATATCACTCGATACTATCATATACATTCTATCTTCTCAAAAATTTGCAGGAAAGAAATGATGCAAACGACAGGTCACAGAGAAACAAACTCCATCCACATAAGGCTTTACTTTGTTTTTGCATTTCGCTTTTAAAATTTAGAGTTTTGCTACAAACCGTGTCATGAAATGAAGCTATATTCAGCATCCAAAAAAAACCTACGTCAATATTCACTCCTGGAAAGTTCCTTGTATTCAGAATTGAGTTACACACAAGCTTAAGTGGATTTCCTCGCCTCGCTAGTCAGATGATTAAAATCAAACTCCTATTCTCGTAGAAATCTAGGTATCAGTAACCATACACAGCTCCAGCAGATGAGCAGAAATTGATAAATGTAATACTGTATATTTGGGTATATGTTTGTATCTTCATACTGTGTCATGTTGGTGTGTTAACCAATATTTTAATATTTAATATAAAATTATAAAATCACTTTTCCATTCTTCCATTTTGTACTCTACGTCACTTGCTAAGTGGAAAAAAAAATTCTGGTCCAGAAAACACGTTACACACACACAAAAAGAGTCAGGAAGACGAGAGACACGCATGGAAATCTGATGAGGAAATGCGTGCGCGCACACACACACACACACACACACACACAAACACACACACATTCACACATACATATATTCAAATAATGTCATGATGAGTGCCAAAACTAACAGTGTGCCTCAATACAAGTGAATCATTTCCAGCTGATCTGCTGAGCTGGGACATTGTTTTAAAACGCTGCAGAAAAGCGAGCTGTTATGTAAGAATTAAAAAAAAGAATTCGTGCTCTGCAGCAGTAATATTAACTGATTTTATATGACAGCGCTGTTGAACTCTGGATTCTGATTTTTCAGGAGGTGTTGATATTTAGGTTTATAGTATAAATGTGAATTACTGTGAATTGCTGTGGTGTTAGAGGAACGAAACACTTCCGGATGTGCTGTTATAGGAAAATAATCACCCTCTGGGTATTAACAGTAACTCCGCTCCATTACACCACCCTGACGTTGATTATTTTCCTATAACAGCACGACACTAAGTGATTTATTGAATATACTATATTGAATATAGACATGTGATGGAGTGACAGATTAAAGAGTTCAGAGTCTATTTTGTGTGTGTGTCTGTGTGTGTGTGTGTGTGTGTGTTCTCAGCATGAAGCTACAATTCAAGATTAATCAACCCAAAGACAATCCACTGAAACAAAGGATGGAAGGAGAAAAAGAGGAATAAATCAAAAAGTGTGAAAGAACAATCTATGTTTACAGTTTGAGACAGACGGAGTGAGGTAGAAGAAAGGTTAGAGAAATGTCAGGAGGACAACAGTGAAATAATAGCAGAGAAAGAGCAAAGAGCAAGAAAGGAAAAGTGGGAGAGAAAAGAAGAGGTCGATGAGGAAAGAGAGAGAGAGAGAGAGAGAGAGAGAGAGAGAGAGAGAGAGTCTAGAGGGTCTCTAGTGATGCACAGGAAGTAGACAGAGGGAATTAAACAAGGATCAGTTATAAACCTTTCACTCACTCACACACACACACACACACACACACACCACAGCTGCTGCTTCAATTTTGGGTTCATTCATGTCATCATGCATGTAAAGAGCAAGTTTCTAACAGATTTCCTTTCCTCCATTTTATATTTACATGATACACATGATATAATATTTAAAGAATAAAACACTTCAGGACATGCAGTTTGAGGAAAATAATCAGCGACGGCGTGGTGCGATGCAGTGGAAATCCTAAAGTTAATCATTTTCTTATCCTGACGAGTTTTAATCCTCTTATACCACAACAATTTGCCGACAATGTTTTATATATTAAACAATGATATTTCGTTTTTATCCATTTATAGTTACATTTATTGTTCTGCAGCGTCTGAGAGACAAGTTATTTCCTGAAGACTCGTGAAGACACTGGAGACTCCTTCCAAAAATGTCAAATAAACATCAACTTACAGAAAACTTCATCATATTTTTAAGTTGTTACTATAGAAACGATAATGTATTACAAGGAGAGCATTAATATAAACCTGTGATTTATAACCTGTGACAGCAGCTGTACTGCTGTTGGAGTTAGAAAATTAATCAACACCTTCTGACCAATCAGAATCGAGCATTCATCAGCGCTGTGGTATGAGAGCATGGAGTAACTGAGTCATGGTCGTTCAAGCTAAAAAAAAAAAAAAAAAAAAAACAGCATATGAGTATGTTTCCTATGATGAGGCAAACCCAGTGGAGTTTATGCTTCACTGGGTGGTTGCACACACACACACACACACACAGAGCCAGGTTCACTCATGCCTGATGCTCAAATTAAGGCCAGTGGAGATGGGAGTCATGGAGAACATACAGTACTCCTCATACACAGTATGAGACGATAGGAGTGTCATGCTGTGTAAAGACGAAAGTAAAAAAGTGTCTATAAGCATATTGTAGAGTTTCATCAGACATAAAGCACTGCTTAAATCCTACAATAACTCAATGTGGTTGTACAGATCGATAAATCCATCATAGGAAGCGGTGGTAGTGGTGGTGGTGGTGGTGGTGTGTGTGTGTGTGTGTGTGTGTGTGTTTAAGTGGGTGGATCTGTATTTCCCACTCTCTCTTACATGCATCTGCATAAATAATTCAGGTTTAAAAAAAACTCATTTTCCTTATCTCTCTCTCTCTCTCTCTCTCTCTCTCTCTCTCTCATTGATGTTTTGGTCTGTGAATCTCACTACAGCACACACCAATGCACAAGATCATATAGCAACTTCTTTCTCCTTATTCATCCCTAACAGGTTCTCATTACTTCTTTAATTCGCAGGAATCATCCATTAAAACAATACATGAGATGTTAAACAACATACAGTATGTTATGTAAGGAATACCACGTGACAGACCATGCTGCTATGCAAAAATAATCCACATCAGTGTGGTGCGATGGGATTTGCCATAGATTACGATGTTTAATTTATTAATGACCGTCAGAAGTTAGTTCCCGTTCTCACTTCTGCAATAGCTGTGATAAACAGCCATTCCCTCACCTGTATCTCTCTTTCTCTCTCTCTCTCTCTTGTCATGTTACTGGAAAACTAGAAAGCATAAAGTCCTGTAGACTTTACAAAGCACTGTGACTGTTACAAACCACTGACACCGGAGACTCATTCCGTAAACACAGAACATGTCTTAACGGAACACATTAACGATTATAAGTTTTACTTTCTTAAAGAACACATTTTTTAAAAATCTGTTTATCTGAAGCGTCCCCATGAATTAGCTGTTACTATAGTGACGATAAAATATTAGAACAAGCGCATTAATATAAATCATTCATGTTACAGCCGGAACTACAAAAATAATGCACCTTATTGACAGAAGGTGACTAGATATCTGTCTCTCAGTCCATCCTATCTACTCTGTCTCTCTCTCTCTCGCCACCTGTCTTTATCTCGGTCTATGTTTGCCTCAAAGCACTTTGCTTGCACAGCTGATAAAAGATACTGCAATTTTACTACAGCTACATATTCCCCAATCTGTCTGTCTGTCTGTCTGCCTCTTTGTCTAACTGTAAATCTCGCTATCTTTCTGTATGTCCATGCATCTATCTGTCTGTCCATCTGCCTGTCTGTCGTGCTGTCTGCTGATTTCACCATCTCGTAGAATTTCTCTTATGCAGCTGAAGGACTTCTTGTTGAAAACATCTTGGTTCTCTGGAAACTTTGTGTAATTATGCTGCCATTTTATTTCCTCTACACTTTACACTTTGTCTGTCTGTCTGTCTGTCTCTCTGTCTCGCTCACTCTCATCTGTCAATCTTATGAATATTTCTATCTATCTATGTCTCTTTGTCTTCCTGTCTGTATCTGTATTTCTATCTGTCTACCCGTCTGTCTGTATGACTATCTATTTGACTCACTCTCTGTCTGTTGACTGTCTGTTTCTGCTGGTCTGTATCACTCTCTCTGTCAGTCTCACTCTGTCTCTCTGTCTTTTTCCCTGTTTCTCGCCCTCTCTCTCTCTCTCTCTGTGTACTGACCTTAGGTAGTGAGCAGTCGATGCAGACTCTACACAGCCCGTGGATGGTGTGCAGCATCACTCACACAGCGTCGGCCCTCAGCAGTGTGTGATGAGTGTTTGTGAGAGGACGAGGCGAGACTGGCGTTCCGATCAGCAGCTCCAGCTACACTGCGCTTGGCCAAAGTGCTAATGCGAGCCCAATTTGGGAAAAGAATAGCAGGAAGTGGCCCCTGCACCGCCAACACACACACACACAAACACACACACACACACCCCTCCGGCCTGCCCTCAAGCCCCATGCAGACAACACGCCTAACCTCGTTAGGCAAACGAAGCTTCCCGTCACTCTTTGGGCTAATCTATTATCTACTTTTATCTTCTATTTAGCTTTTAGCACCTAAAATAAAAACAGGTGGTTACTACTGTTTCCCACTTTTTCCCTTCTAAGCAAAAACACTAGGTGGAGATAACGTAATGAAACTGAGAGTAATTATTGACATTGAACCGTGTTCAGAGGCGGAAGTGGCATCAATATTTATGCTGGGAAAGTTATGCGTATTCAGAGTCAGGTTACGCACTTGCTAAAGTCCATTTCCTGTGCTCCCGTTTAGATTATTCAGATTATTAAAATTCTTGAGTAGAAGTGTTTGAGAGTCACTTTTTCTTTAAAGATATAACAAATCATAAATTTCTATGTTTCATATTGAGGTTTAGCACCTAAAAGAAGACCAGAAAGACTATTCCTACTGTTTCCCACTTTTTCTTCTCTAAGCAAAAACACTAGGCAGAGATTATTGTAATGACGCTGGTAGTAATTACTAACTTAGAGCTGTATTCAGAGTCAGCTACTTATGTTCAAAAGTTACACCAATATTTACATTGGGAAAGTTACACATATTCAGAGTTGGGTTACACACCTGAGCTCCTCATTCAGATTATTCAGTAAAATAAAATTCTTAAGTAGAAGTGTTGTAGATTGCTTTTTCTTTGAAAATAAACATGATAAAACATGAATTTATGGGTTTCGTATTGAGGTTACATTAAAATGTCTGACAGTTTTGATAGATTTAATACTCTTACTACTACTCATAATTCTGTAGGTCTAAATACTAGTGTGCACTATTTCCTCATAACTCATCTCCGAATACAACCCTTTGTGACTGCGTGTGACATTCAACATGTTTAAAAAAAAAAAAAAAAGCTGATATCATTTTCAGAGTAAACATGGAGACGGCCAGTTAATAGACAGGGTAAATAAACACATATTAATTTATAATTAATATGCGATTAAATAATTTGCAAACATATTGCCTTCCAAGTTACTTTATTATGAATTTGGACAGAGAGACAGTGATTTTGTTAAAGTTAGAAGAATGTAGCTGTTAGATTTCAGTTTAAACCGCCTTCCTTCAGTTTTTCCTCCAAATTCACACCTCTAAAACAAGCTCGCTCTGCTTCAGAAAGAAAAACAGAGATTTCTGAAATACCAATCTGCTTGACTGGAAAGTAGAGACATTTCCTCGACTAGATCGACTGAACGGTCATGTGTTGTTGTTGGGTTTTTTGTTTTTTACAGAGCCCAGCATTCCACAGACACCAGAGCTTCTCCTTTAAAGATATTTCATTTACTTGTAATCACACCAGCCTAAAGAAAAAGAACACACTCTTTAAATTGTGTATGATCTAAAACCCCTGATTAAATACTCTGGATCATTCCTCACAGGAAGACAGGGTTTATATTTCGCCTATTATATCTTAATTATGCAAAAATTCATCTGTCTTTATTTGTATCCACATTCTTAGTAGATCACCTGCTGAACTGGCCACGCCCATTAAAATGAAAATAGGCTATTATTACGTATTCAAAATGAATGTATACAGTTTGAATTTTAGTGGAGAAATATTCCAGAAATGTTCCAATATGCAGGACTGATCTCTCATCAAACAACAATTCAAACTTCTCTTTTAACTCCGGCAGAATATTACACAGTCCCACATTGTCATTTCTCTCTTCCTCTCTGTCCCTCTATTCTCCTCTGTTCATACTTGCTGTGTGCAGAAGCTCTGAAGCCTCCACGCACGCACACACACACACACACACACACACACACACACACACACACACACATACTCTTCTCATCCAGCCTTGTGTTTGACAGCCAGACACTAGAAGGAAGAGTCTCACAAGCCGACTTCAAACACAGAGTGCGACCTGGAAACCGTCAGCGCTCTGGAGCCGATTTGTGACTAGCTTTAAAACAAGCAAAATGCTGTTATTGACATGGGAAAACTGAGAACATTGAGTTTCCACAGAGGCATAGATGCATATACGGAGTGTTTGCAATATTTATGGACGTCTGCCTAGAACTATTTACTCAGCAACAAGATCACAGGGACAGCTACACGCCTGATAATGTGCATCCCTGTATCCGAATCAACAACATACTGAATCCATTACGTTGTTGTCACGTGACATGACATTTACATTTTAAGCGTCTAAATTGCAAAGCTTTTTGCATTCTACACTAAAAACCTTCTGCGTTATGCACAAAACTAGCATACATGCAATATTTAAGCATCATGCAAGTCGCACAGCGTATTTTTCGTTCTCATGCATACTTTAATCTCTTTCATTCTCATAGATATTCTTTATTTATGAACAAAATATATATTTGAGGAAGTTAATGAAATAGCTATTCTTTTGACAAAGCCAAGGTTTTTTTATACAACAGTGCTGTTGAATTCTCATTTCTGATTGGTCAAAAGATGTTGACTAATGTTCTGTAACAGAAAACATAACAGGACGAATAATAAACAAATTTAAATCGTGTTGTCATTCAACAAAGAAAAACATATAGTCTTTGATATTTCTGTAAGGAGATGTTTATTTAACATTTAAGGAAGGAGTCTCCAGTTTCAGTGCTTTGTAACAGAAATTATTACATTTTCCATGACAGTTTCACTGTAACCTAAATAAATGCATTTTTTTATCTCATTAACTTCTAGAGAGAGAGAAAAAAAGAGAGGCTGGTAAGGGAACGACTGTTTATAGCTGCTATAATGTAAGTGATAACAGGAACAGGAACATTAAATGCGACTAAAATGGATAAAAAGACTTGACAATGACAAGTCATTGTCTTTAATTTTAAAAAAGTGTAATTGTTGGCAAATTGCGGTGGTATAAGAGGAATAAACCACTTCAGGGTGTGCTGTAATCAGAAGATAATCAATTTCACACCATCATTGATTATTTCCCTAGAACAATACACCCTGAAGTATATCCTTTCTTATATTTTAAGATTACAACATCACACCATCAGCATCCTACAAAATCATGTTTTTCCCTGCTTATAAAAACCCATTGAGTGGCATCAGACTGGCACCAAACCCTATTCAAGTGCTCTTTTTCTTCCTTTTTATTGTCTATTCATAAAGATTGAGAGAAAAACGAGGGAGGAGGGTGGCCTTTAACGAGCCCCGGCATGAAAGAAGAGCCCTGAAGCTCTCAAAAGCCTGGCAGAAGGAGGGATCGGACACAGCCTTGAGCTCGCCTTTCTTTAGTCGGGCGATCCACAGACCCTTGTTTTTTGTAGAGCAGAGACCCGGTGAAAAGGAGCGAGTCTATAAAGCTGACCTGAATAGAAGAGCAAATCAAAGCAGAGACAAGTTCCACTTCACTAAACCATGCAAGCTGCCACCGAGAACCATTACAGGCTGACTCATTATAGCAAGACTGACATTAAAATAGAAAAATAGGCATGAATTCATTACGAATCCAGAATTTAGCTAAGTGTTAAGTATATAGCTGCCTTGCTTTAATTATTTATGGTAGCTAGCTTTGTTAAGTTGCATTGTGTTAGCATTTTAAAGTTGATTATCCTGCTGAAAAAAACAGCCAGTTAGCTGGTCATTAATCTCAGCAGGTCTGGTTTAATGGTTTTAGAGGGGTTTCAGACACTTACAGACTGATTGTAACTGGTCATGCTGTTCTAACAGGTCAGTCTGGTTCTACCTGGTCATATTGGTTCTAACCAGTCAGACTGGTTCTAACTGGTCATGCTGGGTCTATCTGGTCAGGCTGGTTCTAGCTGGTCAGACTGGTTCTAACCAGTCAGGCTGGTTCTAACTGGTCATGCTGGATCTAGCTGCTCAGACTGGTTCTAACTGGTCATGCTGGTTCTATCTGTTCAGTCTGGTTCTAGCTGGTCAGGCTGGTTCTAACTGGTCATGCTGGTTCTAACTGGCCATGCTGGTTCTAACCGGTCAGGCTGGTTCTACCTAGTCAGACTGGTTCTAACTGGTCATGCTGGTTCTACCCAGTCAGGCTGGTTCTAACCAGTCATGCTGGTTCTACCTAGTCAGACTGGTTATAACTGGTCATGCTGGTTCTACCCAGTCAGGTTGGTTCTAACTGGTCATGCTGGTTCTAACCAGTCAGGTTGGTTCTAACTGGTCATGCTGGTTCTAACTGGTCATACTGGTTCTAGCTAGTCATGCTGCTTCTAACCAGTCAGGCTGGTTTAAACTGGTCAGGTTTGAAGGTTTTAGAGAAATTTTGGAATTTTGGACACTTACAGACTGGTTCTAGCTGGTCAGGATAGTTCTACATGGTCAGACTGGCTCTAACTGGTCAGGCTGGTTTTAGCTTGATCAGGTTTGATGGTTTTAGAGGGGTAACTGTAGGTCAACATTACCAAGGGGGAAAAAAGAGCACTTCAGATCTCACCATCTCTGAAATGCTGCCACTTGAACATAACTATGTAGCTAGATTTTGATTGGCAGATCTCCCTCCATGTTAGGATTAATAGTAAAGGAATAGATTTAGCTAATAAGAAGACATAAAAAGCAAGATGGACCTTAATGTCATGTGCCAACATAACAATCTCTAATAATTTCCATCACAAGGTTTGTTTAGCTTTTATGACTAGCTACAGATTACTATGCCTCTGACTAATTCATGGCCATGTACAGTCTCTTGTCACATCTAGAAGAGCGTGTAAGCTGAAATGAACATTGTCATGAGGCCTCTGCTATTAAAATGTCATAACATACACTGCTACAGTGTTATACAGTGAGTGCTTCAAACATTTCAACCGCTTTTTACAAGTAACGCTGGTGCAAAACAAAGCACAAAACAAATCTGCAGTCAGTCACACGAACTAAGGAATAAAATCAAAGTTTATTGATTTGATTCTTAAGAAAAAAGTGAATGTGAGAGTTAAATGTTAGTTAATGTTAGTTAAAGTACCAATGGAACTGATTATAATTTTAATTCATATTTTCCTAACATCCATTCATGGCTCCATATGGTCCATTTGTACGGTACCAAAAAAACATGAAAATCATTCATCCACTGTGCATTCTCACATTGTTTCTCTATGCTAATAAAAAAAAATGGATTTTGAGTTCAAAAAAATCATCTGTAATATAACCGTGATCTTGTGCAAGTTTCACATTCTTTAAAATGAATAAACATTTTTTCTCAACAGAAGGAAACAGAAGAACCCAGAGGAAACCTACACGGACATGGGGAGAACATGTGGAACTCCACACAGACAGTAGCCTGAGCTCTGGATCGAAGCGGATGCCCTGCAGCTTTGAGACAGCAACGCTCCCCGCTGTACCACCATGCCTTAGACACATGTTCACTGGGGAAAGTCTTATTTGAAATCTTATTTCATGTCTAAAAAATATGCTCTATAAATCTCTGTTTTGTAAGCTAAAACACTAGTCCATGCTGTATTATTTAATCTAAATCGTTCATCACGCACTTGCCTCTAAGGCCTGGTTTACATTTGATGCACGACTTTGCAAGCAAAAGCACTGGCAACACAAGCTGCAGTATTCACATACTCATCTGCATACTTTTTGTACATCTGGGGGATTAAAAGCGATGTCCGCTAGATGGTGCATCCGAGGTAAAACTTCCATGTCCATCAGGTTTCAGAGTCATAAAATGTTTACCAATTTCATGCTCAGCGACATTAAACACACTAACAAGCTCTGTCTTACTTAAAACGTTCTGCTGTCATCATGATTGTTGTCATGAGCTATCATCTCAGATTGAAAAATTTGACTTTACATTCAAAAGTATTTACTAATCTAGAAAAATCCAGAAGACTGGTATGCAAAACAGACCTTTCAGTACATTTGAAGGTGATATAAGAGGCATTTAATATTTAAATTAAAATTCAAACTAATCATGTTAATACTCAATAACTGTTTAGAATTGCGAATTGTTTAGTCAGTTACATGGTGCTGTACCCCAACTGTTTATGCTGGTGTTGCACTATCATGAATAAGCTAGCATTAATTTCTAAGAACGTGCACTAGTGATGCTCCAAACGACCGCAGGAGAGGTGCGGCAGCCATCTTGCATATTCATATATGTAGATAAAAGCAAGTATAACCCAGGCTTATGTGGAGCTGATCTCACCTAGGAAGTTCCACATTGACTCAGTCAGTGGTGGTTGAATAGAAACAAAACCAGTGGGGTTTCTCTGACACACTCCCTCACACTAGTACCAAGTGGAGTTAAGAGCTTTAAGTAGGAAGTGAAGTGGAACGGAGGAGAGCGAGCCAAAGGAGACCCTCAGCTCCTGACTCATGCTCTGAGCTTCCCTCATCAGCTTCAACGAGTCTCTGCAGGCAGATTTAAGGACGAAGAGTTTCTAAAGACGATGTGAAACTTTTACAACAAAGTAAGCTCCAGAGAGTTTTTCACTCGTTTTGTTTCTCTGACACACACACTCTCTCTCTCTCTCTCTCTCTCTCTCTCTCTCCTTGCAATGAACTTTACAAAAGTTCATGTTCGCATGCTGTGGCATTGGAGCGAGCGAGTGAAAAAGCCCATTCATACACAAATTGGAGTTCGTTAATTGCTAAATGAAATCAGCTGTAATCCTGGGAAAGGCCTGAACTAAGACAAAGCGAGTCAAAGCATCACTTTTAATCAGTGACGTTAGCTTTATCAGGGTGGGCAAATAACAGCTCAGTGGCTGATATCTCTGAGATAAAAATCCAGAAATGGACAATATATTTATTATTGTATTAATCATTATCGCCTTGGCAACACCAAGTGCAATTTCATGGGTTTAAGATAAAATGTGGTGGGAAGGTTAATGATAATCACTTTGACGTGATCCAAGAAAAATGTATTTGTTCCAAACTGATGCAAATGCTCTTTAACCATGACGCATTATTATTCTGATACTGTTTACTGGGAAATGCTGTCATCACCACTATCGTCAGAGAACTCCTCCTACTTTCAAAGGTAGCGTTATGCAATGGGAAGTGGATGCAGGTTATTATGTATACCAATAGGTACCAATAGTTTTGCATTCAGATTAGTACTTGCAGGTACTTCAACAACTTTTGCTAGCTTATTAGCATGCTAGAAGCTGGGGGGGAGGGGGGGGGATTGCTGGCTAGTTAAGATTATGCATTGCAAAGATGGAGCATTAATGATGCTACGACTGGCTCGAGACCAAAAGCAATACAGATCTGTTTCTACCATGTGACGACATGAATGACATGCTGTAGATGTTTGCTGAATTACCATTCAGCTATTATATTGAGTAATGTGATTGGTTCAGCTTGTCACATTACTTCCTGTTTGAGTTTGGTGATGGTTGGGAAAGGGTTTCTATGGTTATTGATATATAAAGCCAGACTTTCTGGAGGACTGGAGCTCTGTAATTAGCTCACCTTTGTGGTGTGAGTGTGTGCACTGAGAACATCCCAAAAATGCATGTCTTATGCTGGCCTGCATGGCTACAAATCTTCCTATAGGAGATATAAGGTATTCATGCACAATGACATGCCATGCATCCAAAAAGCGCTGTTCTTAGGTGTCGGTACCACAGAAAAATGATTTTAAAAACAGGAAGTGGATGAAACTAGTGCTATCATTTTGTAAAGACAACTGCGCAATTGATCCATGGTTCGGAAGGAATTCTTCTATGTGAAAGCGAACCTGTGATTATGGGCCCCGCCCCCAAACGAGCCCAGAATTGGTCCTGAGTGTGAAAGTGTGAAAAGGGCCTAATTTAATTGTCATTGTGCTCATTTTAGATATATCAGTGCAGATCTATCTAAGCCCTTAATGTAGGTATTGTATTGTCTCATTGTGAGGTTATACACTGGCACACTACGCTCCCGTCAGACAAGGTGTGTAGCGGATTTTGCAGTTTCACACCTAAAGTGTGAAAATGAAATTCGCTTTAAAAAAAAAACTTGCTGGTGCACATAAAACCGGGATATAAGAATACAACATACTGTATATCATGTATGATCAGGTGTATTATCTGAAACATGCACATTTAGAGACAGACAGTATAAAACTAAGGCCACATCAGCACAGAAACACAAACACAAATAAAAACAGAAGGGAAAGTAAATTTAAAAAGACTTTTTTTTAAAAGTGTCCACTTACCGTTAGGCATTGCATTATCTCAGAGCTGGTGGTGTCGGAAGCAGCAGCATGGTTCGCTTGAGCAGCCTCTGAGGGGATAAAGACAAAAGAGTCACGGGCTGAGACTGTACCCTTGGAGAACATCTCTGCATCTGTGCTTTCTTCTTCTTCTCCTCCACACAGACACACATACAAAGTATAAAAACACAAGTTTGTCCACTAAGGTCTTAGTAGGTTTGTAGCTCTCTCAGTCTTTCTGTGTGAGCACAAACAGAGGGAATTCCGTGAAGGAAGCGGCGCGGAGAGAAGGAACTCCACTCCTCTTTTCTCTCTCAGTCCATTATCTCCGAGTTTTGCGCGCTCCTGGGCTGTTGCTGTGGAGACAGCGGCTCGGCCCGGCCGCAATGTCCTTTTAAGCGTTCCTCATAAAGGGCCGCATTCAGCCTGGGACACAATGCAGCGAGACTCCCTCACACTCCCTACCTCTCTCTCTCTCTCTCTCTCTCTCTCTCTCACTCACACACTTCCTCGCTAGCTCTCACACTCATTATCTCTCTCATAGACACTCTTCTCTCGCTCGCTATCTCCAGCACTCTCTCCTTGCTCTCTTTCTCTTTGTGGCTCGTTTGATCCTGAAACTCAAAGACATGCCTTGCACTTTATTTATTTATTTCTTTATTTTTGCATCTTGAACTTCTTTTTTTCTCTTTAGTTTATGTCATCATATTTGAAGATAACACCCTTAGCAATTTCTCATTTCATTAACACTCATTCAACTCCCACAAAAGATGGACGCCAGCCCTCTTTGGCAGTCTGCCATAATGAGGTTCTCTCTCTATTACAGCTCAGGAGTTGAACATGCTGTAGATGATGTAGCTGGGACAACCGATGGGAACTTAAAAATTCCACTTTAATCAAAAGTGGAAAGGAAAAAAGGGACTCCCCGCAGCCTCAGGAGGTGACCTGTGTGGCCGCCATTGTAGAGCCAGGCATAAATCACTGCGATTTAACCGCGAGACACAGAGCAACTGGCAACAGAGCATTACGAGCCACGCTAACTCCTGCCAAGGAACACCCCTTAGAAAAGACCGAGAGAGAGTGAAAGAAGGAGGAAAGGAAGAGCAAAGAGAAAGAGTTGAGGAAAGTTGGAGCGCGTCCACTAAGCGCATGCGAACTGGCCATAAAGCACTGGAGAGAGCAGGAGGAGTGGACACAGTCGCTCTCAGCGGTCACTTCCACTCATTTCACACTGTGACTCTGTTGTTCTGCCTTTCACAGCAAAACAAACAAAGCTGTGATGGAGAGCCTCGGAAGAAGAACAGAACGTGGCCAAAAAAACAAAGCAAAGGTATTTTATCGCTCCTGCAATTTTTTCTATTCTTACTCCTCCGATGATTTCTTACCTCATCATTTCATCAAATTCCCCTTTGTGCAACTTTTACAAAAAAATCACATCCTTTTCCATACATGTGATCATGTGAGTAATGTGTCATCACACGTGAAAAGCATATAAAGATGCATTTCAATATGTTATGCCCTGGAATTAAATAAAATCACATTCTATATTAATATGTGGTAATAAATAACCTGCGTATATAAACAAATCACATGTGACACTAAATGAATTGTGTAAAAATCACATATGAAAACAAATTAATAGTATATTTTTAAAAATCTCATGAAAATATACAAATTGTATTAAAAAAAGTGGAAATAAATAAATAAGATGTTTATAAAATCATGTGAAAAATTAATTATGTGTAAAAAAATAAATAAATAAATAAAAGTCTGACCACTCAGATTTACACGTCTGGGTTTTAGAGACTTCACATTACGTTCTGGTTTTTTTTTGTTTTTTTACGTGTTCATGTGTTTTCATATGTAATTTTTTTAACACAAGATTAATTTATTTTCACTTTTTAAAAGCAGCCACTTCCTGTAAAATCATGACCATAAATGGCGATGAGGATGCTGAGGTCCAGACCTCTGTATTTTTGAAAGGTTTTTTGCACATATATTTTGATACATTTATATATTTTTATATGTAACCACCAGGTGCTTGGGGTGAAAAATAAGCTGCCACTCACCTGATTTAGTTAAGACATAGATACTAGAAAAGTTCACATGTACAGTTTCTTACTAATTACTGTAAGTAACATGTTTTTTCCTAGAAAAGAATGTTCATTTTGTATCAGTTTGTTCAATTAAAACAATATATTTTTTAATATAAATAGTGTATAATATACAAACATAATGAACGTCTCAGTTTTATCATTTTCATAGATAAAATAGATGAACTACACTATTGTTTTTTAATGTGAAATCTGTTCACTGTGAACATTTTCAATAAAGAATTTTGAGCAAAAAAATAAAAGCGCTCTGTAAGAAATAGGGATACAACTTAATTTTTTTGAGCCTGATGAAAAGTTTTAATAAGCAGGTGAAATAAATCATATTATTATCATATTATTATTAATATTATCAATCATTATCAATAATATTGTCATATTATTGCAGAGGACCTTATACTTTTACATGAGCTCCTTTAATCATAAATCATATTAAAGGTTATTTTTAAGAACTATAAAAGCAGACTTTCAGGAAAAACTCTAAGATATTATGAAACTTTTGGAGGCTGAAATCAACAGGCCATCAAAAATATTTAACTGGCATGAACAGTTTATGGAAAAATGGAACGAGAACAAAACAGAGCTTAAAAATGAGTTATTGATGTTGTACACATTTAGTACCGTGATATATGAACCATGCCACATTTCTGCGATGTGGACCTCAGTGAAATTGTGATCGTGATTACAGCTCTGTGTAAAACATGTGCTGGTGGTCGAGAGAAAATAATCGCTGAGCGTGAAAAGAAAACTGAAAAACTGAGAAAAAAAAAACTTGAATTGACTCCAACACACATATTCAACACAAGCTCTGTATCACGGGCTTACGAACACGGCATACGCCACACGCACACACACACACACACATATGCATGGTACACAAACAGTAGAAGGGCTGGCCTTGTTACTGCATTTTAAGCCAATCCTAAAGCACATTCTGTCATTTACGACAAATTACACTTTCAGAATCTGCAGAATTTCCAGAATTCTCCTGACTATAATCCTGTATGTGTGACTTAAATGTGATTAGGATGCTGGAAAAAACTTTCCCCTGTGCGAAAATAAGAAACACACTGAGATAATTTACTGTTTTAAGCCGTCAGACTGCGACTAATAAGATGAAAATACGGTTTATTTTAAGACCAGAACAGAACAATTGTGTTTATTTAGTGCACCTATGTGAACAAAATTACATTGCCCAACATCCAGATGTGGAAAAAAAAAACAAGATTCTTTGTTACAAAAAGACCAAATGTAGTCAAACAGGGCATACTGTATGACGGCACTAATCATCCACCAGCACACACACACACACACACACACACCAGCCTGCACCAGAACTGGGGATGTTGCAGGAAAGGAAAGGTCATGTCTGCATTTCAGACAGCGTCTCCTCCGACTACCCCCCCCCCCCCCCCCCCCCCCCCCCCCCCCCCCCCCCCCCCCCCCCCCCCCCCCCCCCCCCCCCGGAAGGCACAACTACCCTTTAGACTACTACCCAGGCCTGCAGTGGTGCATTCTGGGAGTATTTTGACCTGAGTCACTGACATTATGCCACTTCAGGATTTATCTCATGCAACACTGGAGATCTCTGAACCTGAGATGAGCCACCACTTGACATTTTCACGCACAATCAACACATATATTTGAACAACACCCGAGTCAGGATATGAAAGCCTCTCACTCAAGGTTAAATGGATTATACACACACATACACACACATCGACACCAGACACACACATATACAGAAAGAGAGAGAGAGATAGGCACTGCATAATAGCATAATAGAGACTATGCACATTAAGATTGATCCATCTGTGTATAAAGTTGTGATTAAATCTCTTCTGCAGAGTACGGGGACGCACTTATCTCTCTCTGGGAAGTGGGAAGTATGCTAAGCAGCCTCTTAAACACAGTGCCATGCACTCGCAAATTATTCAAACAGCCGAATTACTGAAAATGCATGCTCCAGGGGAAGTAAAGCCATCTACACACAACCCAAGCAGTGTGTGTGTGTGTGTGTGTGTGTGTGAGGCACTATGAGCAATTGTGCATGTAAGAAAACAGTGCTTTGTTTAGTTTAAAATGAAACAGTGAACATTGTAAATGTAAAAAAAAAAGCTTATTACTGTTAGGCCCAGTCATTTTGAGTTAACCCATCAAGCTAAAATAAATTGTCAACTTTTCAGTGATTCAAGTTCAGATCAATGACTCATTCAAATTTGTTCAGTTGCACAGTTTGCCCAGATATACTGTCTGATTAAGACAAACAACAAACAGCTTGAGTGATGTTAAATCAGCGCCAAGCAAATAATTCAGAATGCGAATCATTCAATTCACTGACTCAGTTAATTCAGTGAATGACTATGTATCAGTGATGACTGAAAGGATTCACAGACTCAAACACTGACTCACTGAACAAGAAAGGAATGAATCTCCGTCATAATCGAAAAGATTCACTGGTTCAAATACAGACGTGAGAAAACAAGACCAAGAGAGAAGAGAATCTCACTTGTGTCCAGACACTTCAATGGCACTGACTTGTCGAATATTTGGAGGAGTGAATCTTGGTTATGTCTAAAGAAAAGATTCACTGATGCAAATATTGACTCACTGAACAAGAGACGAATCAATCTCAGTCATGACCAAAAGGATTCACTGACTGATACACTGAGTCCCTGAACAAGAGAAAAGCAAATCTCATTCAGGTCTAAAAGAATCATTGACTCAAACACTGACTCACTGAACAAGACACAAAAGAGGAGCGAATCTCATTCACGTCCAAACAATTCTCTGACATTGATTCACTGTTAATCTCAGTCACGACTGAAAAACTCAATCAACGAATCATTAAATGGCAGAGGAAGGAATCTCACTCGCTTCTGAAAGGACAATGAATAGCTGAACACAGAGCAGGTACGCACACACACACACACAGTGTGGTGGTGACTGCAGTGCATGACTGTGTGTGCCGCGTCAGACAGATTATCCAGTGGCCCGTAACACACTGACCAAAATCACGAGTAGGTTACATTGTTCTTTTAGCTCATGTAAAGCTGGTAGAGGATTGAAGCTTATGCTGCAACGATTTAATTCAAACATCACCGTTGCATAACCACCACGATTATAAATGATAAATGAATAATTTCTCCATCACCATTAGACTAGGACACCAATACAATAGGACACACACTCTCAGAAATAAAGGTATCCTTTCCTCGTTGCTGGCATGGCGCCATCAAGATTACATCTTTTGTACCTTTAATATGTATCTTTTACCTAAAAACATGAATATAGTGTACCTTCGAAAATAATTTTATGCTAATTAAAGCTACATCACATGCACCTTCCCAGGTTAAAGATACAGTGCCTTGCAAAAGTATTCATCCCCCTTAAAGGTCATCAGATTCCTTTAGTTTACAAATGATACTTACACAGATTGTTCTGGTCAGTATTTTTCAGTTTTTCATTTTCTTTGAAATACTTTCTGACCCATAATTCATTCTGACTCAAAAATTCACTGTAAGAGACAATGAGTTTGCAATACAAATACTGACAGGAAGGATATGTGTTTATCAGACAATCTGATCAATTCCAGGGGTGTGAATATTTTTGCAAGCCACTCTATATACTGAAGGTACAAAAGATGTACCCTTGATGGTACCACACCAGCACCAAGAAAAAGTACAGTTTGATACAAATCCAAACGATCAGCTGGAACGATTGCTTGGACCTTTCCTACGGCGTGTGCGATCCAACGGCTCTTCAGTTCCCCGTTCATGACTTGCAATACCAGCAATACCTCCATTTACTGTTTGAAAAACTCATAACCATGGTTTCATCCATCAAAATAAAAGCTTGGGAGGAAGCAGCAGAGATCACTGATGGCTCTGGTCAGTGCACGTAGCTAGCAGTTAGCTAGTCTTTTTTGCTAATCTGCCAACAAAGCTAGTATGAAGCCAAAGTATGAACAACCAATTGTTACACTGATTAGTGTATTATTTTTATTTTATATTTAACTAGTTAGCTTTAGAAGCTGTTTATACTTAGTACCATTTCTCGGAACTAAAAAAAATTCTGGATTCTGGAAAGGCCACACCCACAAACAACATTCTACAAGGTGACATGAGTTATATGTCACTTGCTAGTGCGAACATACTGCGACACGTGTCCAATCAAAATGAAAAGAAACTTCCGAAGGGTTACGTTAGAAGTGGAAAGAGAGTCCGATATGTCTCTCTCTGACGTTTACAGGCACGGCGCCACCTATTGCCCAATAATGACGAAAACACAGAAAACACAAGGAGCAGTGAGTTAGAAGAAAGCCTCCTGCTCCTACAGAGATCTTTAAATCAAGTAATCAACTCGAAGACATTGTGTGTGCTGAAGATGGAAAGTTTTACTCATGAATCGATACGCTCTGTCTCTCTGCTCCTGATCTTTCAGCTGTCTAGTGTTTTAGCAGTGCTAATTCCTGACTCTCGTTGTGCTGAGACACTGAAATAATCTGTTCCTGATGGCAATACAATCAGCATGTGGTGTTTTAAGATTTAAGTTAGAATATTACCAGACAATAAAACAGTAATGCACTCTCTGATTTATTAATATTTGTTTGTGAGAAAACACTCGTTGCACTCCTGTGTAGTAGACAGCAAAACAAATAGTCCATCTCACAGACACAGACACACACATGTACACACAATAATCATATTAAAAAAAACATGACATGGCCTAGTTTGTGCTGAAGAACTGAGAGAGAAAGAGAGAAAGAGAGAAAGCAAGGAGAGAGAGCGAGAGAAGAGAGAGAGGCTATTTTTACTGTTTGTAATCACATTATTATTATTGTTATTATTATATTTGATATAGTTGTTAATTGTTATTATTGTTCTTACTGTCACTTTGACTTTAAACTGTAAAATTAATCTGTTTAATCTCATTTCTTTTATCTCATAAAAAGTAACAGTAACTTCTGAGATGAACATTATAAACATTACAAGTTTTCCAACATGATGATATGATTTTCCGAACATGATAAGCTTCTCTTTTTTTTTTTGTCTTATTAACTTCAACAGAGACAAAAAAGAGAGGCCGGTGAGGGAACGACTGTTCATCACTGCTATAACAGCGATAACAGGAACTAACTTTTTTCATGGACGTTCCACCACATTAAATGTAACTATAAATGGATAAAAAGTATGATATATCATTCTTTACTAAATAAAACATTGGAATCATGGCAAATAGCTGTAGTGTAAGATGAATAAAACACTTCAGGATGTGCAGTTATAGGGAAAAAAAATCAACTTCAGTGAGGTAACTAACTCCACTTCATCACATCACCCCATTGTTGATTATTTTCCTATAACAGCATGACACAGAGTGTTTTATTCCTTACATAATACACAGATTCCTCTTGATTTTGGCTAAATACTTTTAATTTACTTGGGCTATAACAGATTCTGGTTGTGGTTAAGAGCAGTAAATTCTCAAATATACAGTGAGTGAAAGAGGGAGCAAGGGAGAGAGAAAGAGAAAGAAAATCCATTGAAGCAAACGATGACCTGAGAGATAAACAGACTCAGCTGAGTTACCAACAACTGCCACATATAATATCAGACAGAGAGACAGAAAAATCACTCACCTTAGCTCTGTTTGTCTGAAGGTTCACACACACACTCAGCACCCTCAGATGGTCACACACAGTGTGTGTGTGTGTGTGTGTGTATGTGTGTGTGTGTTTAAGTGTCCTTAGTTCAGTTTCTGACAGCAAAAATATCTCAGATACCTTCAAACCAGAGAGCAGAAGCTGTTTGGAGAGAGTGTGTGCCGGATTGTGATGTGTGTGTGTGTGTATGTGTGTGTGGCAGGTCCAGCCCTCTCGCTCTCTCTCGCTCTCTCTCTTTCTCTCTCTCTTTCTCTCTCTCTCTCTCTCTCTCTCCCTCTCTCTCCCTTTCTTATCTCTCAATCTGTAATGTTCCTTTTAATCCTTTGCTTCCCCCAGACTGACCTGCATGTCTCGCCTCTGTCCCCTTCAGCTAACCTACGACTCAGACCCAAGCATTCAATCCCACACACACACACAGACACACACACACACACACACACACTCACCAGAGGTGTGTGTGCAGCCTGGAGGATCCACACGCAGGTGTTTGGTCCGCCCAAGGTCTTCCCCGAGTAAGTAGTACCAGCCGGAGATCTGGCAGAGACGAGACAGAGAGAGAGAGCAGCTTAAGGCAAAGCTTTTGTGTGTGTGTGTGTGTGTGTGTGTGCAGAAATCATGCATATAATTACTTACATTAAACATAAATCTGTGCATTTATATTTAATGAGTCGTGTTTAATTAGAATATTACATTATGTAGTACACTGGCTAGCTAGCTAATGAATTAACCGATTTATGTGGATTTTAGCTACATTTTTTACAAAAGTAAAAAATTGTAATTGTAAAAAAGTTTCGTAGCCTAATTTTTTTAGTAGTTAATAGATTTAGTTAATTTAAAGAGAGATCTGTTACATACTCTACGCAAGTAAGCAAATGCGACCGCAAATGCGTAATACGAAGTGAGTCTTTACTTACATACCGTACATTCTGGCGCACTATCTGAGTCATAAGCTGCTAATCCGCAAGAGAGCAATATCCGTATATAGCACCTCTATCGGCAACACGTGGAACAATGCATCACGTTACAAATTTTGCACATAAACGAATTGTATGTTGTTGCACAGTTTGGCGTGCATTGAGTATGTAACAGGCCTTAGGGTATTACATTGTCACACACAACACAATGCACAGAGCACAAGCCAATGAACATAAAGTCACACAATCTGAAATAAATTTGTAAATGTTATTTGTGTGTGGGTTTGAATTTGCACTTATGCACTTATGTCGTAATTATTTGCACTGGTGCTAGGTAAGTAGATGAAAAAACACGGATCAGCTGCAGGACAGGCAAAGCAGGCAATTGCTTGTCGCTAGCATGTTGATTTTGAATTTTGATTTTGAATTGTTGCGCTTTTCAGAATGAAGCCAGTCTGGAACCAGAAAAGAAAGAAGAGGAACAGAAGAAGCAGAACTGTGGTGAGTGGTGGAGATAATCTCATAACAAAATAATTAAGGCTAAGACATAAAGTATTGTAACGCTAGCCCAAATTCATTTTGGCAAGCAAGCAGCTAGCTCGTTTTGGATTAGTCTGCTAAATTTCTGAGTACAATTTGTCATTTTGCTCAAACTGTCTTGATAGTTCATTGATAGTTCAGTCTTTTAAAGTATATAAAATCCAACACAAAGATTTTCTGTTGTAGCCGATGTGATATAACGGTGGTTTATCTAATTGGGAAGTTTACTCTAGCACTATATCCTGCGGAATATACTGTAACGCTAACACTTTCAGGCCATTATCCTGTCATTGGCTAATCCTATTGATTCTTTATAAAGGCATCTGGGTAACATGATGGCAGTGAAGAGGAAACAAATGCCAAGAGGGTGCCACACTAAGTGTGTTAATGAAAAGAAAACTTCAAAATGAAAGAGAATCCAGAGAAGGTTTCTAACAGGTCAGATTAAAAACGAACTCCGAGCTATCATCTGTCACTCTGTATGTACAGAACTACATGGTTTGTCATATAACATCATGCTTGCATAAAAGATGCTCACACACATGACAACAGAAGCAGATTATACATGAAACGGTGTTGCTCTCCTGTCACTCTCTCATCCTTTCATCTGTCTGTCTCTAAGCTCAGTCTGAGCTGCTCATTGGTGAATAGATGTGATCACACTGACTAGTATGATAATCAGCTCTAAAAGCCCTAAACCTCACGTTTTTTTCCTCAACACAGCCGAGAAAAGCACAGTGTGTGCAGATTTTTGCACAAAGAACAGAGATAAAGGAAGACAGAAATTAAATGTGATATTTTAACATTTATGCCAATTTATTGCTTAGCTAACACAGATTCTTACAAAACTAATGAAGATAACAAGTAAAGGAACCTTATAGCCCCCAATACAAGCAAAGAAACCATGGAGCCTCCAATATTTGAACAGTTTCCTAAAAAATATATAAACATATAGAGTATATATCATCATTCAAAAAGCTTCTAACATACAACTCCACCTTCAGACTTTGAGACACAACCCAATGTGCTGCGATGACTGGTTTTAGCATGTTACTTCAATGACATCCTTTTGTCGCTGTTTACAGATAACAGTGTGTCAGAAACCACATACAGCAAAACATTTGAGATAGTGAACAAGTCGACATGGTTTGAGGCGAGTGTGTGAAAATTCAGGCGTGCAGGTTGCATGATGATAAAACTGTAACTCACCTTTACTTGTTAGCTACATTAGCCTTAGAGCTCCAACACAACCCTAAAAAAATTCAGAGACCAAAAATGGCATGGTTTCTGTCTAAACTGTGACTTGAATCGAATCGAATCAAATCCAAACGACTCAATTGAGCTACTCTGAATCGACTCGATTTGTGTCAAATTAAGTCCAGACACGGTGAACAACAGAACGAGGTCGTCTGGGGCCTGTCAGAGCAGATGAGAACCCGACTGATTGCAGGATGACGGAGGAAGTTGGAGAGATAAAAGTGAGAGGCGGGGGATGAAGCGGATGACAGGATGAAGAGAGGGAAACTTCCTGTGATACCCATCCTAAGCTCCTCATTAGCAAATGAAGGCAATCAAATATTCATTCAGCCAGATGGCAGCCAAAATAAGCAGCGTTGTGCTAACATCGGGCTGCTAATCCTCGCTCAGAGACAGGAGCGTGACACGGGGAGGGCTGACAACATGGCCGCCGGAGAACCCCTCGTCTTCTAATCTGTTCCAATCTATTGTATTCTATTCTGTTCTATGCAATTCTAATCTCTTCTATTCTATTCTATTTTATTCAAATATGTTCTGTTCTATTCTTTACTGATATACTATATTATATTCTAATCTATTCTATTCAATTCTGTTGCACTCTATACTATTCTAGTCTATTCTATACAATTCTAATCTCGTCTATTCTATTTAATTCTGTTGCACTCTATTCTATTCCATTCTATTCTATTCTATTGCACCCTATTCTGTTCTAATCTATTGTATTCTGTTCTATGTAATTCTGTGTAATTCTATTCTATTCTATTCTATTTTATTTTTATTCTATTCTATTGTAGTATATCATATTATAGTCCAATCTATTCTATTAAATTCTAATATACAGTATCCAAATATACCAGTGCCAGTACAAGAATCATCAGTAATGTCTGGAGTTATCAAAGTTTGGAGATTTTCTTGCTCTAATACACCTACTATAGAAGGTGAGGCACCTGTACCTGTCAGATATGTTCTCACAGTAGGAACAGACCCTCTTGAAGATTAAGTGTGCCTACTTGTGAAATCAATTTACAAGCACTTACAAAAATAAGTGCACCCTGAGTTTATCCAGATTAACCCCTCTTGAAAAAAAGAGCCAAAAACACTACTTACGTCTTCCTGCTGAGTATATATTCAATTTTATTTCTTTATTTTAATCCTAATAAAAATAAACCATAGACACTCCTCTCAGTTCATAATATTTTTTTTTTTTAAATTTCAGGTTCTTAGGGTCTTAAACCAGAGGTCTTTTGATACCTACATAAATCTAATCAATGTACGGAGAACAAGAGTTCAGGAAACGTACCTTCTCTGATCTGATCAGTGAACACACTCCAAAACTCATGCACCCGACCAGCTGCCTATAAAACAGAAAGAAATCAGATCTTCATAATCATCAAACCTCATCACATCAGCAGTTCACGTCGGCATGTACTAATAATAGATAACACAAATCTTTTCATTAGACAGTTAAAGGAAAGGGTGAGCAAAAGAATCTCTTTAGCTATTCACTATTACAAATGTTTACCACAATCTGATTGGTCAGAAGGTGTTGATTCATTTTCTATAACAGCAGCTCTGACAGTAGTGCAGCTCCAAATCTTATATCTACGTTGTAATTTCTATAGTAACAGCTTAGACGTGGAATTCACAGTGGATGCGCCATGTAATCTGATCTTTAAAAACGTCGAGTTGTTGAACATCTCTTCTGGAAGGAGTCTCCAGTGTCAGTGCTTTGTAACAGTCAGTGATGAAGTTGTAACTTTACATATTCTGACATGGGAAAGTGGGTTGCTGTATTTTTTGTTGTTGTTTTCAATGTTTGAGATATTTCTACCGCCCATTATAATGATGCACAAAATGTAAATTCTTTTGAATGTACATTTTAGCTTTAGATCACTTAACACTAAGTTGAGGTCATCTTCCACCAAAATTTATTCTATATATGTTATCATTCATGCTGAACATTTTTGCTTAACCTTTCTAGTTAATCGTACCATCATAACAGATGTCTGCCATTTTGAAAAGTCTATAAGCATCAAATCTCTAACAAATGTGGTATGCATTGTCTTTAGAATAATCTTCTAAATTGCCAAGTAAAATTGGATATCCTTAACGCAAGTATTTGGTTCTGCCCATTTAATTAGGGTATAAAGCTCATCGTTTCTCTACCTGAAATATTGCTAAAGAGCAAATACACTAAATTCCTCTGAGATTAATAATTAAGTGTTATTCTTCCAAATAACATTAAGAAAATTATCTTTATACATTTCTCACTTATAAATTCTCTGACTCATCAACCCTTTGTGGTTAAACCTCTTGAGCGCCAAGTAATGCAAAGCCATTTCCTTTTGATGGGGCGAAGTTACACGACTTTTTTTTTTGTCAACATTCAGCAACATAATGGGTTTCCTGGATTAGATCTAATCCCATACTAAAAGGATTAAGGGTTTTGAACAGAAGACACCAACTGCTAGTGTTATTTGATTTAAATATTTTGTGTTTCTGTTCATGGACTGAACCACAGGGCACCAATTCTCAGCTCGTATTTAAAAACCTTACTTTTTTGTGCGTGTATAATATTAGTGTATATATTATTTAATCCCATCCTTTGCCATTTTAAAATGTTATAAACTAGATCTATAAAACAAGCCTTTTGATAACACATTAGGAGTTCCCAGCCATGGTCACAGTGAAATTAAGGCTATACTGAATTTTAAAAAACCCATATCCAGCAGAGGAAGAGACAAACGAAACCACAAGCCTGAATATGCACTTCTTCTTAAAAAATGTTAGAAGCACTTAAAATGCAGTGGAGCCGGCTGTGCGTGGTGACTTCAAAGGCGTTATATAAGGTTTTATGCGTGTCAGAGTGGCTCTGGAGGCCGAGGGTTTGTGAACCGCAGTCCCACACATGTAAATGAACACTGGAGGTTAAAGGAATCTGCTGCGCTGTTCTGGTCACAGTAATTATTCCTCCTCCTAGGAAAAAAATCATTTATAAAAACCATGAAAAAGGCTACAAGGCAGGACAGGGGCCAGCGCTAATGAGATGTTCTCTGATGCACCAAATATATAAGCCAAGAATTTTCATAGTTCCATAATGTAGCAACTTACATATATATTTTCCTATATTTATCTTGCAGCCTAGTGCTTTATGTTATGTCAAAAATAAGTTAAAACTGGATCAAACATAAAGAATGATAAAGTAACTAAAATATTAAATAATTAGTATATTGTGATTGAAAGTGTAAAGGAAAAATAACAGCATGTTAAAATATGTTTGTTTGTTTTTTTTAGCTGTTTCTTAAAAGCCTGATGAATATTGAAGAGATATGAGCTCCACATTTTTGAAAAAAAAAAAAAAATCGATTGGGTATTCAGAGTCATATGAGGGCTCTAAGGTTAAAAAAACAAGAAAATAATGTGTTGTAATTAAACGATTGCAAACTAAGCATCCATTAAACCATTTACTATTTGTACTGGTCATGACCCTTGATGTTTGCTACTGAAAACAAACATGATATAATTGTGATAAAGCTTGAATACCTGATTGCTCGGTCACGATTCCAGACAGTGAACAGAAGCCTCTTCTTCTTCTCCTCATCGGTGACGGCACTGGAAACAAGAAACTGATTCATCTCAGAGATCCGTATGGTACTGCTCTTTTGTGATGTTAATAATAATACAAACTACAAACTAATACACAACAAAACAAGCGATTTTGTCTTACAAAAAAAGAGTCTCCTGAAAAAGTGGACTCCTGCAATCAGGCACCGTCTTGGTCTTCCTACGAGTTCTACCATCGCTGTCTGGTGCCAGTCCCACCTGAGAGAGACAACCAGATTAAACACAGGCTAGAGCATGTAAAATAATTTTTTTTAAGATACATGCTGTATGAAGGTTATCATCTGTACATTGCTGAGCGCTTGGGGGTTAAAGATCTTGCTCGTGGACCACCAGTCACTCTCTGAGAGTCTTAGAATTTTCTAGAAACTAGAAATACTTTAACCCTTGAGCTATGCTGCAAATTTCAGATACGGTGTGTGTTTCTCACCTTGACGTAGCAGTTGCACTTTCCCTGATCATTTCCCACAAGAGCCTTAGCCTCAATAACTGCAAGTGTCAAAAATTGAACGACAAAATATGAGGCAAGAACTGTGAAGGATATATTATGCAACAATCACTCCAGAACAATCCTTGATTGTAGATTTGGATTGAATCCTGTCAATATAAAGCTAAAAAATGTATGAAGAAGGTTCTACATTCATGTCATTTAACTTTACTTGACACATTCAGTGAGTGCACTTTAAATATTCACATTTTTCATATTTCTTAATAAATATTAATGAAGTAGGCTTAAAATTTTTACTCCAAAAGTAATCGAGTAGCCAGGCTTATATCGAGGTGATGAGGCTACTCTAGCTAATATGTTGTCACAAATTCGCTCTCTCAGCACTGCGTTCACATTGTAACACAGGGGTCAAAACAGACTCAACATAGGGCAATCCATAATTGTAAATCAAAATAAACATACTGAGAATAAAATCAGGATGTAATCTAAGACATGGAAACAAAGGCTTAGACTTAATTAAATAAAGCACAGTAAGCACGCCACAAAGTATTCATGAGAAAACTAATCAAGAACTAATATAAAACAGGTGCACACAATCAGGTAACACACCAATGACAAGATGAGGGGAGGAGACAGGACCATAACAGAAACAAACACAACCATGAGCACTTGTCGCCATAGGAACCACAATGTGAAGGAGGAATCCATGACATGTTTTGTTTTGAGGTCATGTCATGTGTCTTTCTTACGATTCAGGTACTGTCTCCGCCCCTGTCCTGTCATTGGTGTGTTTCCTGATTGTACTCACCTGTTCTCGGTTCAGGATCATTTTGTCTGTATATACCCTCTTGTGTCTTTGTCTAGTTGCGAAGTCTTTCTGTGCATTCAGGTAGTTAAGTCATAGTGTTGTTTTCTTCTTTTCCATGTTCTGTGTTTCATGGATTAGACCATCACCCATTTGTCTAGTTTTGATTATGACCTTATTTGACCTCTGCCATGAAGTATGACAACGAGCCTTGGATTTCCCTTAATGAACAACACACTGATTTTACACACTTCTGTCCTGCTTTCACTTACTGGACGTTACATTTACAGCATTTCGCAGACACCCTACATGTGTAAGGGAAAGCTATAGAAGACATTTAAGCATCATGCACACTTAAATTAGATCATCATCACACAAGTTTTGAATGTAACGAGAAAATTGTGTAGGCATTTTTTTTTTTTTTGCCAAACTATCTTTATAGTTTATAATTTTGTACAGATTATTATTATTATTATTATTATTTTATTAGTGATAAAAATGCCGTATGGCCTTATGCTGAATAGTGACATTAATGCTACTGTATATAATACATTAACAAACTATATAGAAAACATTGAAAGTGTTGCACATCACTATTCAGTTTGCACTTTAATTGAGAGTCCAGGAGTTTACTGCGTTTACATACTCACTGTCGACGATGAGGACGCCATCCCTAAACGCGATCGATAACCGGAGCTGCCCTGAGCAGATAAAATGAGCGAAATTCCATAATTATGAAAAGTTTTAGTGCAGCTTGAAGAAATGTTCAGTGCTCCTCACATTGTATGAACCTGTATAAATAATAACATAGAAAGAAACTTGAAGACAAACCAAAGTATATTATTATTCACAAAATTCCCGTTGTGCATTATTGACTTTAAAGTAACCACACAGTCAAGTTTTCATGTATTTCAACAACTAAACGCAGCTTTATTAAATATGGGCCTGTTATATACGGTACATGGATGTCCTGATGGGCTAGAAAGGACTCTTGTCAACTTGTCTTCAGTCAACTACTAAAGTTGAAGCTTTCTGAAAGTTCTCATTTCACGAGTCTCAATACAGTACTAGATATGGTAGATGTCTTGACTTTAGCATTTGTGACATGTAATTACAGTGGAATTTTAGTTGTACAGAGTGTTTTTCAAGTAATTTACCAACACTTTTGAGGAAAATGTTGGTATTGCCAATGATTTTTGATTCATTTCCGCTCTCACTACACCTCTGCACTATGTATATACAAGACTTAACAGCTACACCTTAGCTAGCTCAATTGTTAGCAATATTTCTGGTAAAATAACATTGACAAAACATTAAGTATTGTATATAGACAATGCAGATGTGTAATGACAGTGGAAATGAGTGAAAATCATTGGGAATACCAACATTTTCCAGTCAAGTTCAGACTTAATGGCTACAAGCTAGTTTGCTCAACTGTTAGCCTCATTTCTAGTAAAATAACATTGAGTTGTTTTGGTCATCTATATTACCCAGTTGCTTAGCAACAGTCTTAAATCAGATAGAGTGTGCTCGACTTCCTGTCCTGACAGAAGAACAATTTTCCTCTTTATCCACCAATCGTACAACATCACCATAACAATATATCTAACCTGTAACTAGCGTGCTAGCAAACCCGACTAGCTACATGACATCTGATAATGTAGCAACTGCTGTAATAGTAACATTAACATTTAGTTAAGCTAAACAAGCTAAATATCTGTTTAAGAGTAGTGCAGTGATGCTAGTGTGCTAACATTGCCAAGCCCCAAAAAAGAAAAGAAACGGCAGTGGTAATGCGATGGAGTTTATGACTAGCTGAGCAAAGTTAACTTGTCGGCTCAGGGACTCCTGATGCTCGGTAAAATCAGGACGTGCTTATATAACTCGCGTGTGAATATTGCATGAGTGTTGCTCTGTTCCTCCGTGCTAGCAGTAAAAATTAAGAAGGCTGAAGAGACAAAGGATGTGAGAGGAAGCTGTCGCACAGCCGAGACGGTCTCACTGTTTAAACCCACACTCAGTGTGTCTGCACGTCTCATTAATCATCTCTTGCTGTCTCCATTTCTATTTTCTTTGTCCTATCTCTCCCTCTCTCTCTCTCTCACTCACTCTCTCTCTCACTCTCTCTCACTCTCCCAGTGTCTTATTTTAGACCCGGCCTCAAGCATCAGTGCAGGATTATTTTTTCTTAAGCCCACATCTGTACATAAATCCACAGTCTCAACACATAAGAAACAGGGAGACACAAAAAGTTACATTTTATTGAATTATTTCTAATAATCACATACTTTATAACCTGATATATCTTCCTGTACAAAGAACAACACAGAAATCCATTGGAAGTTGGAGCAGTTGATAAACACCAAAAAGCTCTTGAATCCTCAATTCTGACTGGTCAGAAGGTATTGATTAATTTCCTATATCAGCAGACAAGATTGCAAGGTTTATATTGATGCGTTTATTTTAATAAATAAGAGAAGCTGCTGAGGACATGACAGTTTATAGGTACTATAACATAAGTGATAACAGGAGCTACCTAATCTTGGATGTTCCACAACCTTAAACGTAACTATAAATGGATAAAAGTACAATGTGTCATTTTTTATTTAATAAAAAAAATTAATTGTTGGTAAATTGTTGTGGTATAAGAGGAATAAAACACTTGTTTTGAGATGTACTGTTATAGGAAAATAAGCAACTTCATTGTGGTGACTAACTCAGCTTCATCACACCACCCTATCATTGATTATTTTCCCATAACAGCACGACACCATTACATGTGAAATGTACATATTTTTGTAGAATGTCCTTCTGAATTATTCAGTCAAAGGCATTTGTCAATTAAGCACTAAACCTGGATAGTTTGTCCTTTCAGAGAAGGATTTTTTAATGAAAAATCAAAGAATATAGTATAACTTGGTGAAATAGTCCAGTCTGCATCTTCTTAATATTAATATTGCAGGAAGGATGTCTGGATAAATTTAGTGGAGTATTAGCAAATTAACCGTTCGGAAGTATAGTTAAAGTTGAGAGAATAATTTATACACAGGTTCAAATATGTGGTTAAATAATCTCTCCAGGCCAGTCTTGTTTTTTAGGTTAACGTTTAAACACCGCTGATGAGAGCTCCCGTGTGATGCAACAAGAAAAGCATTTGGTCTATTTGAATCCAGATGAGGGGTGGGAGGGGATAGTGTTACTCTCTCTCCCCTGTCAATCACAGCAACATTAGCCAATCATGGGTGTCTGTGAACTCATGTATGCGGAAGAGGGCGGACAGCGCTTTTCTTCTGAGTGTGTTACACTGCCCTGCATGAGCATCAGTTCGAAAAGTTACGCTAGTTGGCTTCAGGCACTTGTTAGCCTTCACCCTGCCATGTTACCTGTTGTCATGTAATATTGGAAAGCTGGCTGGTTGGTGGGAATTAGCAGATGATGAAATTGGGGGGAAAATCATGGCTGCTGATGGATGGGGGAGATGAGGCATGCTGAGGTTGTGTTTGGATCTCCTCTGTGCTCACTGTGTGCTTTAATTGCACTTCGTTTGAATTAGCAGGAGGTCCGAGGGAAAGCCTGGCAGACTGGAGCACACACACACAGAGACACACACACATGGTGGCACACACACACACACACACACACACACACACTCAGGGGCTTCACATGTCTGTCTGGCTGTCTGTGCCAGTGAGGATCCTGGCATTGATCCTGTCATGGTATAAAGGGATTCAGGTCTCCATGTTTGGCTGCTCTTCATACGAGACACTCTTTCAGGGGAGAACAAACGCTGGACACGAATGAGAGGACAAGAGGACGAGTCTACAGCGTCACTCAGTTGAGACACGGAGGATTCAAGAATCATGAACATGCTTGGATTCAGACATGCGGTTGTGATTTTGAGTGATTTTTTTTTTCGTTCTGCATGTTTGTGGACTTGTACAGAGAAAAAAAAGAGGTTTTTCAATAAGTAAAGCATGCATGGAGATTTATTCGATAATGTTTTCCAGATCCTAAAATATATTCAGTATACACTGCCAATCAAAGGTTTTTGAACAATGTTATTGCCACAGACCCAACAGAATTAGCAATTAAATGAACAATTTTTTTTAAAAATGACCTTTAAAAAAATAAGACCTTTAACTGTAAGACATTTAATTGTAACTTATAAACTGCTTGCTCTCAGATCCAAATGCGATGCAAAATGAGTGTTTTATTAAAGGTATTCAATAAAAATCTCATAGATGGCGCTAGTATTAAGTGAATAAATAGTTTTGGTAATCTGTGATAAAGATTTCTTTTCTGATTAGGTTAGATGTTCCAATAAAGTTTCAATTTTCTAAACATTTAATAATAAGTTTGAATTATTTGTTATAAAACAATAAAAAAAAAATCCTTAATTCACTAAAACCTATTCCTTTATTACATTTTCTTAGCATTGCATCATCATTTTTAAAAAATAACGTTTATATTGAGTGCACAGTGAAAATTAAGACTGTGTTTGCAGAAAAGTATAAATATGCATGAATATTAGATGACATACATAATTCCACTCTTACTTCTTTGTGGTCTTATAAATGTGTTTATAGAAAACTGGCATCCACACTACAACTGTAAGATCAACAGCTGTATCCTCAGGCAGGTGTGTAATTTGATGGTAAAATATTTGCTGGATATTGCTAACTTATTTGGGCATAAGCTACTTTTTTCATGTATTTTCCGCATGTTTGTGATCAGAAATGAACATGGCTTCGCAACAGGGGGTGTGAAACTTGAAAATTGCCAGAGCAGTGGGATTACATTCTCTTAACATGAACAAAAAGGCTTGAAGTGAAGCCTACAGAATTCATTTGTCTTTATGTGATCTAGGAAGTGTCTAACAACATGTGATCACCAGCCTTATGGAGGAGTGTTCTCTGGTCAGATGAAACGAAACTTGAACTGTTTGGCATTATGGATGGAGGAAAAAGGCTAAGGCTTTTAATCTAAAAAAAAAAAAAAACCACCATCCTAAATGTGAAGCATGAAGGTGGCGGTATTAAAACAGGAATATTTAAGCAGTCAGGAAAATACCAGTTTAGCATTACGCCTAAGGATGGAGTCCTGAATGGAAGTAACATTAGCTGATGGTTTTTAAATGTCACACACCTGTTGTGTTGCTGTGCTGCTTCACCTGTGCAAATGCAAATGTGATCATTTCCGATTGTGAAAACAGCAACTGGAGAGAAAACAGGAATAATATGCCCTACTCTTGACCAAATTAGAAAACAAACAGTGCTTTCATATGAATTAAATAAAGCTGTCAGTGTCACGCTGTTTGGTTTGGTATAGAGGAAGTTTCTGTAAGAAGAAAAAAAACATCTACAAACCATGTGGTCAATAGGAACGGACATGACACTGACATGACAACTCGCTATTCACAACAAAATGTTCCGATTACCCAGCAGCCCCTGGGGCATCCTGTCAGTGAGATCCTAAGACTGCAGCAGTAGTTTGCTTGTTATCCCCAAACTAGTTCTGCAGCCTCCATGAGAAACACAGCCGTCATTCTTTCCTTTCATTATCCCTCCCTCGCTGCTTTGCCTTTCCTTCCATCCCCCTTCATTACAGCGAGCCAGCAGCCAAACCTGTGTACCTTCTTCCTTCCTTATTCCGCCTACTTTCTTTCTCTTTTCTCTCATTATCCATCCCACGCTTCCTTCCAGACTCCAGTTAGACACAAACTTGTTGTGTGTTATTTAGCAGACAAATCTGACACATCCATCACAGGAGGCGGTTATCACAGGCAGTGTGTAGCGAAGTTCCCATTACTGGAACACTTCCTGAAATTCTGAAATCCTGAAAATCCTAAAATCCATTGGGATTGAAGATAAACCCAGTGTGGGTGATTAATGGCCAGTGTGTGTGTGCTCGTTCAGCGATGGACAGAGTTTAATGGCCTAAATGCATTTTCCATAATGCCGAAGTGCCTGCTCTCCCCCTGTTCATCCTTCAGCATTGTAATATATTTAAAATGGATGCTAAAGACGCATGACATTCCTGTGCAACTTTCAATCAAATGTCCATGCAGAGCTTAAGAAAGTGACAAGTCGTTTTAGGGCGTGGCCTGTTTTTTAGTTCCGATGAGAAGCACTAGGCGCTATATTATACAGCTTCTAAAGTTAAACACAAATTAAATCGCACTAATGAGTGTGAAATGTGTTTTGGTTATTTGATTGATTAACAAGTTATGTTCTTGGTTTGTACTAGCTTTATTGCCAGATTAGATTAGCAAAGCAAACTATTTGTACTAGCTACATACACATACACCAGAGGCACCGACGATCTCTGCTACCTCCTTCCGAGCTTTATTTTTCTTCATAACGTCTCTATACACTCTGAATGAGAGGCCGTATATTGACAGGGAAAGATGAAACCACAGTTATTTTTCATTTCGCGAAACTAATCGCAGGTAGGAACTAATGTTGTGAGCGGGGAACTGAAGAAACTTCAGACCACATGCTCCATAAGATTGGTCCAAGGAATCATTCGGGATAATCTTTTGGATTTTTCGCTTTACGGTGTTAATTTGCATAGAATTGAGAAAATGTTCAATTAAAATGTCACTTGTTGCACTGTTTCTGAAATTGTGGCTCCATTTCAGGCTTATACATAGAAAATGGATGCTCACCTGCACTCAAGCATGTGATGTGTGAAAACAAATCATACAAAAAAGAAAACTAACCAAAAGTATTGATTTCTCTCGGATTGGACCTTGGAAGAAAAAGCCGAGAAAGCCGCCTGAATACAGTTTTAATTCACATCTACTTCCAGTAACCAATTTTACAGCATTAAAACAGGATTAGTTTAGCGTTAACGTAAAGCCGGAGATGCTGAGTCAAATAATGAACAGAATAATGCAAAAGTGAATCAGTGACTCAGTGAATCAGTGAATCATGGAGTCCCGGTGTTCCTCTATGCTAATCCGCTGGAGCTAAACTCTTCATTATTGATGACTTTGGCCTTTGAGGCTCAGTGACAGCAGCATGAATGATTAAACGCTCCTAAAGAGACGAGCTGCTAATTACCCCCAAAATAAGTGCAAGGTGAGCACCTGAGCTTAGCCACCTGTGCTGTTAGCATAGCATCACTGTAAAACAAGCTTTATCAGTTCAAGCCTGCGGAAATGACAATAGGGATTTCTAACATTTGGGAATGTACTGTATGTGCTGTAACAATCTGTATTATTATTGTAATTTTTTTCAATTAATATTATTTTTATTACTATATTGTATTTTTTTAATGTGAAAAATAAAAATAAATGATGATTAGTTGGTTCAAATTATGTTGGAGGGTAAAAAGAGTTTTTATTCCTAAGCAAAAAAAATCTGTAAGACTTTATGTATAGTGACCTATGAATATATTTCATTACCTGTTATAGTGCATTCATAAGGCATTATTCACATTGTTTAATTATTTATGAAAAGGCATTACATTAGCAATGTTTATGATGTATTTATAAATTGTTAACAGAATGAATTATAAGCACAGTTTATAACACATTATGTCAATACCAAAGACATTGGTTTCTATGGTAATGGTGTTATAATCTGTTAAACACTACTTTAAATTCATCATGTTAACAATTCATAATGCATAATAAACAGTGCTATAATGTGTATTGTGCATTTTCATAAATAATTATAACAATGTGTATAATTCCTTATGAGTGCTTTATAATAAGTTCATAGTTCATTATAACTATGACCTTCATAGAAAGTGTTACTGAAATATTTAATACATAATGTTTTAAAAGATAGAAATATATTTTTTATTGATTGATTGTGAAACTTAATTTTTACTTAATTTAATTTTTTTTCAGGACCATTTTTGTTAAAGCACATGTTAGTAGTTTATCCAGTTCAGTGGAAAATTTAAATAATTGTGTGTAATGTTAACTTTATACAATAATTTATTGCATATTCTTTCAAAGGGTGCCAATAAATTTGACATAAAAACATAAAATGAAAATAATGAAAACATTAGACCTAAAAAAGCAAGGAATGTTACAATAATATGTTAAAAATATATTAATTAGTACAATAAGTCACATGACCTGCTAGAAGGAAGGAATCTTACAGCCTGAATTCACCTGTCGGAGATCGCACTGCCAATTCAGCGCACAAGATTTTTCATGGTTGAATTTATATTTGTTGCTGAAATAATTCTACCTGATTAATCACAATTTCTGGAATTTCTTTAACAAATTGGCTAAAAACAGACTGTTAGAGCACAAATGTAGAAAAAGTTTATAACACGGAGCAACTTCCTGAACTTCCACAGATCAACTGAAGAAGATCAGAGTGAAAGATCGAAATGTGACATCAAATTTTTCAAACTCGAGTAAAAAAAAAGGAATGAATGAATGAATGAATGAAGAGAGTTGTGAATAAATACATTTTTAAAAACATGAAACTCACCATAGGTTTGGAGATAGAAAGAGGATTCGGGAGAATGTGATCGATTGGCAAAGGACACTTTGTGTAAAGTAGAAACGTCCATAACAATGTGACACACAGTCATTACAAGAGAGACCAGAAACCTGAACCTGCACCTCGCAACCTGAGAGAGAGAGAGAGGGGGAGAGAGAGAGAGAGAGAGAGGCAGAGACACAGAGACACATAGAGAGTGAGCCAGAGAGAAAGAGATTTAAAAACATATAGAGACAGACAGAGAGAAAGACACAGAGATACAATCAGACAGAAAGATAAAGACAGGGAGAGAGAGAGAGAGAGAGAGAGAGAGAGAGATCTACAGTGAAAGGATCAGCACCCTGTTACACCTTGTTGCCACTGACAATGAGATGATACACACTCAACACACTCAACACACACTGAAGACACTGAACACACACTCAGCACACACTCGACTCGCTCTTTCACTCTCACTCCATCATGCACAATCACTCACCAAGTAAAGTTCATGTTTTCCGTCCCTGCATTAATGTTTACTTCTTTAAACAGACGAAAACAAGAAGACTTCAGAAAAAAGAGAAAATATCACAAAGCTCCGTGAGTCACCAAAATATTCAGATGATGCAAATAAGAGTAAGGAATTTGAGATTTTCTTCCTCATAACAATTTTTTGTAGTAACACTTTCTGCATTATTTCTTTTTCTTTTCTTGTTTTTTTTTTTTTTTTTTTTGCTGACACGTTTATTGGTTTGTGTATTGTTTCCTTTACATTCCTCGTCATTTTGCGCATTATTTTTTTCCTGCTTAATACATTTTGTTTTGTTTATTTTGCTGTGTCATATTTTGCCTTTTTTCTTTTTCTTGTCATTTTTTCATCGTGTTTTTTACTCTAAACCTTTCATTTCTTATCAGTTTTTTTTTTTCATTGCTTAACACTTCCTATATTATTAATTTTCTTATCTGTGAGTCATTTTTTGAATTATTCCATTTTCTTTGCATATATTTTTTGTGTTATTTTGTTTTCTTTTTCTTGTCATTTTTGCTTTTTTCTTTGTTTGACACCTTTTGTATTATTTCTTTTTATTTGTGTGCATCTTTCTTTACTTGCCACTTTGTTTTGTTTTGTTTTGTTTCGCATATCATTTTTTGCATTCGTAATTTCATTATGTTTGTGAAGTAAAACTGTGTCCTGGAGCTGAAAGAGTCGGAGCTGAAATCAGGTTTCGGGGTTTTAATGACGGAGAGCTGATGATGGTGTTTGTGTCAGTGGTGTGTTTGGCACACTGACCTGAGAATGACCTGAATCAGTCAGACATCAGACATCAGAGAGTCAGACATCAGCCGTCTAATCCCTGTAACACACACAACCACACGTACAGTACTGTTTACTGTTTACACACATTTCTGCCTTAATGTGTCAGTGGAAAAGGGCAAATTTTAGGTTTCCAAACATTAATTTCCACATAAATGAAATATTACTGAGGTTCGTAAGTTGTTAAAGAAAGTAAAATATTAAATAATCGAGCACTTTTCAGATCAAAACATAATGGCTGTTCTGGTTTTAGTTGCAGAGGGCGGACAGATGTGGGTATGGGGTGGAAAGAGGGCAAGGGGGTGAATAGAGGGTGGCAAGGGGTGGAAAGAGGATGGCAGGGGGTGAATAGAGGGGCAGGGGGGAATAGAGGGGGCAGGGGGTGACTAGAGGGTGGCAAGGGGTGGACAGAGGGTGACAGTGGGTGAATAG
>CM040480.1:2911242-3045259 GCA_022758105.1 Pangasianodon gigas
AAGGGGGTGAATAGAGGGTGGCAGGGGTGAACTATAACAGGAGTACTGATGTTCAAAAGTGTCCTTACTGTACGTTTTGGTGGATATCATGTCTGCGATATCTCGGATTAGCTCATCATCATCTCTGCAATGTGGTGGGTTTCACTTTATCTGAAGACATAAACACATCTGGCAAATAAATTCACATAAAATGCAGCAGTTCTGAGTCGGAGTCCCAGCTGTGTTTGAAAACCATCTATCACTCATAACTTCTCCAACAGTGACCTCATGTGGTGGTCTGGAATCACAATTTACAAACATTTGTCCTTATTCAGGATTTGGTATTACACATTATCATAAGGAGGAAAGGAAAAAGGAGACACTAATGGCTTCCGCAGCCTGGGTAGTGCACTACACCTCCATCTGGGATTCGGCCACTGCATACAGACGTTCTGTAAAGGTTTGTTAAATTGCTTTGCTATTAGATTTTAGTGGTGCAATGCAATACTTAATATATTGTCAGTGTTGTATTTTGTTATTTTACTTTTAAAAGATAAGAACCTTGAGAATAAAAAGTGCTTTCTCAAGTCCACACTTTGTCAAGAACAGCTACAATCACAAGAACTACTGTGCAAATTTTGTAGCAAATATTAATTCAGAAAATAATGAAATGAAAAGTTTCTATATAGCAAAATAAATTAATTACTATATTGAGCAGTAAACATTATTAAGCAACCAATGAAAAATGAAATGAACTCACAATTTGCCTTGAATAAATTCTCTTCATACAGGTTTTGAAGGAAATTGGCTCGTAGGATGTTCCAGGATTCTTGGAGATCTTCATTTGAAAAACTTTCTTTTCTTAATACACACTATTATAAACATTTCAGAAACAAATTATTACTAGTATTTAACCATGTTAAGATTTAAACTTAGTGTTTAAATCAGTATCAAATATATGAATCAATCCAAAATAACCTATTTATATGATTATATAATTCTATATTTAAAGACTAAAAACAAGAAATAAGCAATGTATAGGGCTAAAATTGCTTATTATATAGTGAAATATTTGGGGAGCTTTAATTTAAACCTATGAAAGTTTAAGCTTGACCTGACTGTAGCGTGTTTCACAGGTCATTATTGAGGCGTTTTCATGATCATCCGCTAGATGGCGACAGCAGCCCTTTCTCTCCAACACACACGCTCATATGCAACACAAACTTCCGCAGAAGAAGCGCGAGTTGCCCTGGGTAACAAAATTCGGTTGGATTCCAAATGGCTTCCTGTTCCCTACATATGTGGTCTGTGTAGTGTTTTTCAGCTTGACAGCGCGGCACTACGCAGTGCACTATATAGTGCAATGTTCAGTCATTTGGGACGCAGCCACTCCATATTTGATTTGAGCAGTGTTAGCTGAAGTTTGTGCTCGTAATCCGTTTTGTTGTTAATTACGAAAGGTAGGTTTAAAATTTGTGCGTCTGCTCATTACATAATAATGTGAATTAATTTATTAAGTAGTTAGCTAAACAGCACGACAGACAACTTCCGGTTGCTAACGTTCCTGAGGCTGTCATTAACCACACTGTCATCTGATGTGGCTGGTTATAATTTTTTTCCCTGACGCTTGGTTTGTTCGTAAATGTTAGCTAAAAGAATCACAGATAGCTAATAACATAAAATAATTCAAATAAACCTCATAGCTCTATCGGAGCCGTAATAAATAGTGCAATAAATAGGGTGTATATCATTGATGTGTCGTTCTCTTTGAGTCGGCTCGCATTTCTGAATAGCATTTGGGGAGTCGACTCTCATTTCTAAAGAGCCGTTTGGGAGTCGACTCTCATTTCTGATTAGCTTTTGGGGAGTCGACTCTCATTTCTGAATAACCGTTTCGGGAATCGGCTCGCGTTTCTGAATAGCATTTGGGGAGTCGACTCGCATTTCTTAAGACCCGTTTGGGAGTCGACTCGCATTTCTAAAGAGCCGTTTGGGAGTCGACTGTCATTTCTGAAAAGCCATCCGACTCATTGTAAATAAAGACTACACTAACAGCTCTGTGATGCTCTTGCTGAAAATGTATCATATTCAATACATAAGTAGTAAAACATGACATAGCCATATCACACCACACTGTCGTTGATTATTTTCATATAACAGCACACCCTGAAGTGTTTTATTCCTCTTATACCACAGCAGTTTGCCAGCAATTCCAATTTTTAATATTAATGAACATCATCCATTTACCGTTATGTTCATTTTTGTGGACCATCTGAGTAATCGCTCCCTCACCTGCCATCTGTCCTGAAAACGTACTGACTGTTACAAAGCACTGACACTGGAGACTCCTTCCATAAACATTCATTAAATTTCTCCTTCCTTTTTTCTAGCATGTTTTTAATCCATATATGTAGCTTTTCTATCATACAGACTGATCTGATTCACTGTTATCTTTCTGTGCTTTATCCAGACTCATGGAGCTTCTGCCCATCCTCGGCCCAGAAGATAAGCCTAGACAAAAGCAGTGGTACATGACACACACACACACCAGGTTGATTTCCCATCATCTGCCATTGCTGTGATTCAGTGACTTTTTTCCTCTTTAAATCCTGCAGGTATGCTCTGGTGCCCCGAGGTGAAGCTCCTGGACTCAGCGTCGGTCACACCTGCATGTTCATGCCTTCAGCTCGTGGAGGAAAGGGACAGATTGTGATTGTCGGGGGGGCCAATCCGAGCGGCAGCTTTTCACACTCCTCCCTTATAAATCTTGGTAATGTCTCAGCAATTGTATGCATTACTGCTGAATTGTACTGGAACATTTTTAAAAAAAATATATTTACCTATCTTTTGATGTCTCATGACCCTTGAGCAAAATCATCAGCTATATGAATAGATTCTACCTCAGTTGTACGTCACATTGAATTAAAAATGTGCTTGCTTGATGAATAAAAGTGTTTATAGAAATGACTGTTACTTAATTGACTTAAGTAATCAAAATTAATTTAATCGATTTTTTTAGACAGTCATGAATGGGACTTTCCGGATTGGGAAGGTCTACAGGCGAGATATGAACACTGTAGCTTTGTGTCTGAGAGCGACCCTGCGAGTCTGTGGGTGTTCGGAGGAGCTGAACAGAGCGCTAACCGGAACTGCGTTCAGGTTTTACACACCACAGGTAATTACTGTACTGTCTTATGAGTGGATTTTAATGTAGATTTTATTACGTAGCTGTGTGTTTTTGTGTTCCGGTGTGCAGACAGTGTTCTGTGGAGGACAGTGGAGGTGAAAGGGACACGCCCGAGCCCGAGGACGTACCACACTAACTCAGCGTGTGTTAGAGACAAACTGTTCGTCTTCTCTGGTGGAGAGACGGGGGCCACGCCTGTGACCGACCCCCATGTGCACGTCTTTAACACAGGTCTCTTTACCTAAAACTATCTACGCCTGTATGTTTATGTGTTTGTCGATGAGTTTGTTCATGAAATGTTTGAACTGTGTATGTTGTCTATAACAGAGCTTTTTTTATTACACACTTTTTTTTGGCTCATATCAGGAATTTAAACTTTTATACGTCAGGCATCTTTTTAGATTCTTGGACCCAGTTAAAGGAAGAGGATTGGAAGTCAAAAAAGATTTTTATAAAAAAGTTTGTTAGGCAGATGCTAAAAAATTAGCTATTCATCACAATATTAAGCCCACAAAATATCATGGATCATGGACACTTTAAAATATCACTGCTACCCCTGCTGTAGATCGATTTCAAATGCAGTGTGAATATAATTTTTAAATACTTCAAAATTGAAGAAAAAAATCGAAGTAGGTCTAAAAATATGTACGTGTATGCTCTTAGTGAAAGAAATTGTGTAGAAACGTATCAGCTATTGGACTTTATACACACTAGAGCTACAGTGCAGTTATTAAAGTTAATAATTGTGTGTGTGTGTGTGTGTGTGTGTGTTTCTCTCTAAAGTAACCTGCACATGGTCACAGCCAGAGAGCAAAGGAAAGCCTCCCTCGCCACGGCACGGTCATGTGATCGTAGCCGTCGGATCCTTCATCTACATCCACGGAGGGATGGCAGGAGAGAAGTTCCACTCTGATATGTTCTCTCTGGATACAGGTACACAGCACACTTTCTTCCACTCACTGGATAAGTTTAAATAGTTGTGGTATTTTTATGTGTTAATGTGTTCCTCAGAGAGTATGAAGTGGGAGCGGGTGAAGGCTAAAGGAGACGTTCCTCCAGGAACAGCAGCTCACTCTGCTGTGGCTTTGGGGAGAAATGTTTATATTTTTGGAGGGATGACAGCGGATGGAGCGAGCAATTCTATGTACAAGTTTCAGAGTGGTATGTAAAAGCAAATGGTGTGATGCCATATTACATTCTTGTAATATTTACATAATACACATTTACATACCCCTGGCAGAATCCGCAAGATGTACAAACCACATTTTCTTTATTTAGTAATAATCCTCAGATGAAGGTATTTATTCACAGAAATTCACAGAAATTTATTCACAGATATTCACAGAAATTTCCATTTATTATATTAATCATAATAATAACTGAATTTACACAAATGACCCTTCTATTTTGAGCCTGTTAATACTCACTCAAGTATATTGAGATCACTGAACGTTAACACCTTGTCTTGTTTGATTGTAATCAGAGTGTGTACATGAATAGTCAGTGTGTTTTCTCAGTTATCAGGGAAACTTTGTGCGTTTAGTCTGTGCCTGCACTGAATTTGCTGGACACTAAAATATAGGGAAAGCAAAAGAACTGTCAAATGATAAGTGAGAAAAAAGTAATTCAACACTATGAATTAGGAAAAGGTTACAAAAAAAGATATCCAAAGATTTGAAAATGCAACTCGGCACTATTCAAATTCTGATAAACACGTGGAAAACCAGTGGTTCTGTGGATACCAAGCCAAGATCAGGTAGACTAAGAAAGATTTCTGACATAACCACAGAAAAAAATTGTACGAGATGCAAAGAAAAGCCCTAAAACAACTTCTCAAATACAGGCTTATCTGAAACAGAGTGTGATGGCTGTTTCTGACTGCACCATAAGGAGATGTTTTAACAAAAATAGGCTGGGTGGTAGAGTTGCCAGAAAAAAAAGCCATTTTACACCACCACCATAAAACACCATCTGGAGAAACCTCAAGAATTTTAAGTAATTTGGAGTGATAAGGCAAAAAGTAAGCTTTATGGTCACAACCATAATAATGAAGAGAAACGCACCGTCCATACCATGAAACATGGAGGTGCAGCTCTGATGTTTTGCAATTGTGTGAGCTACAGTGGCAAAGGAAATTTGGTCCAAATTGACGGCAAGCAAATCACATCACATTATCAAAAAAATGGAGGAAAATTCAGTTTCTGGAGAGCCAAGTTGAATGATCAGTGCCTGTAGAGGAAGGAAGTGAGGGTTCTGGAGTGGCCCTCATGGTCCCCAGACCTCAGCGTCATTGAGACTTTGAAGAGAACTGCAAAGACTTTTTGCCCGGAAGAGTAGGCAGCTACTCTGCTCACTCATATTTTCTAAAAATCACAAACATCTTACAAATTCTGCCAGGGGTATGTAAACTTATGAGCAGAACTGTATACATAAGACTGTTAATGATGCAAACTCCCTTGACATTGTGATAATCAAGATTACATTCCTCTTAACGTCACAGACAAACAGCGCTGGACTCTGATGAAATTCGAAGGTGACCTTCCACCTAACCGACTGGATCACTCCATGTGTGTCGTGCCTTGGCCGGAAAAGACAGATGCCAGCGTGGAGGAGAAAGCAGAAAGCCGTGAGGGGGAAATGAAGCATCTGTGCTTTGTGTTTGGAGGCATGGATACTCAGGGGCTCATTTTCAACGACTGTCTAGTCACCGTGTTAACATGATGCTTTTTAGCTACTTTTATTTTTATAATAAACACAAAACTCTTGACTAAACCCATCTCTGTAAATGAGTGTGAAGATTGAGAATGAGAAATCTATTTATTAATGTATAAAGGATGGGTAGAATTGAAAATTATTATAATTAATAACAATATAAGGAGTACAGCCACTCTCAAACTACAGAACATAAAGCATATTGATTATGATAGATTTATACATTGAGTCTTTTTTTAAATGTAGTTATTTTTACTACACTGTATTTACTATCCACCATTTTAAAAGTTAATTTTTACAGCAAGTAGTGAACGCACCAAGGCAGAAAGGTTGTTTCATACAAAACATTGCCTAAGGTGTGGAAAGTCCCAAATTTAAAAGTGCTCACTTTGAGAAAATGGAACATAATATGGAAATTGTAATCAATCTGGAAAAGCATGGATTTTTTTTTTTTTTTTTTTGATAGAGGAAGGGCAGGGGCTGTCTAAGAAGCAATTTCCCCACTGACCAGTTCTCCCAGCAGAGCTTCAAGTTAGTACATGCTCAAATACCAAATGCAGGTAAAGTTTAAAAAATAAATAACTAAAAATAAAAAAGGAAATGCACAATTGCCTATTATTTTTTAATGAGAATTTTTTATTTTAAGCTCTGGAAGTGAACATCATTTCACTTAGTAAGAATTTAATGTCAGACAATTTATTTAAACAAAAAAAAAAAAAAGTCAACAAGGAGCTTAACTTTAGAGACCCAGATAGAGAGACCTAATGAGAAACCCTTAAGAGCAAGAAAAAAAGAACAGATGCTCACCTTCATATGGTTAATACTAATACACTATTATAAACTATAACATTCACAATGCTGAGAGAAATATTAAATATTAAAATATTAATATAATTAAAAATATAAATATTAAAATTAATAGCTCACGAAGAAGTGTTTATGGCACTCAAAGTAGAAGTGTTCGAGAAATGACAACACACACAGCAAGTAGTTTTGTATCAAACGTTTATTCCCATGAGGTTGCAGTAGAAACATACTCTACATTTGCCAGATTTAAATAAATAACTTGAGTTTGTGAACAATGATGCTTGCCCAAGACCCAACACACCCACTAAAGTCTAACCCCGCCCACCCCCCACCCCAAATCACACCCTAATCCACAGAACTCCTCTCCAACTGCCTGAGAACAGCAGCAAGCCTCAATCCAGGCTGACTAAATCTCCACCTCAGTGAAGAGCAACATCTCACGCTCTCTAAATGCTCCAAGTCCTTTCCAGAAGTAAATCGTGGTTTTATGGTTGTCCCACCCCTTTATACCTTCCCTCACAATTGTCCATCAAATCCAGCAACTATGTACATCTGTCCCCTTTTTTTATCCAGAGAGGGCAAGGGCATATCAGGAGGGCCAAAAGGAAGGAAAAAAAAAAAAAAAAAAAAAAAAAAACAGCTTCAAAATGGAATCACGCAGCAACCTACAACTCGTCCTTCTCGTCATCGCCGCCCTCTTCTGGTGGTGGACCGCCTGCGCTACCGTACAGCTTGCTGATGATCGGCTGGACAACTTCTTCCAGCTCCTTCTTCTTGGCCTGGAAGTCTTCAAGGTCGGCGTCCTGGTGGGACTCGAGCCACTCGATCTTTTCCTCCACAGCTTTTTCAATGGTCTCCTTGTCGTCAGAGGACAGCTTACCTCCCAACTTCTCCTTGTCTCCCACCTGGTTCTTGAGCGAGTAGGCGTAGCTCTCGAGCTCATTGCGGGCGTCGATGCGCTCTTTCAGCTTCTTGTCTTCATCGGCGAAGCGTTCGGCGTCGTTCACCATGCGCTCTATGTCTTCAGGTGTCAACCGGTTCTGGTCGTTGGTGATGGTGATCTTGTTCTTGTTGCCCGTGCCCTTATCTTCAGCTGTGACCCTTAGGATGCCGTTGACATCAATTTCAAACGTGACTTCGATCTGAGGAACACCACGGGGTGCTGGAGGGATGCCTGTTAGGTCAAAGGTGCCCAGGAGGTGGTTGTCTTTGGTCAGAGGACGCTCACCTGTGAGGAAAAAAAAAACAAGAAATTTATCAAGGAACAGCTCGAATTTATCAAAATAAGTTTACTGTAAAAAAGAATTGTTTACAATCTTACCTTCATAAACTTTGATGGTGACAGTTGGCTGGTTGTCAGAAGCTGTAGAGAAGATCTGAGACTTCTTGGTGGGCACGACAGTATTCCTGGGGATGAGTTTTGTCATCACGCCTCCAACAGTCTCAATACCAAGAGTCAGGGGGCACACATCCAAAAGCACAATGTTTCCTGTGGATGTGATCCAACATAATTAGCTTAATGCTACTTTTTTAAACTGAAGAGGTTTTACAACACAACTTTACTGAAGATTTTCCAAAACTCACCTGTATCTTCCTCTCCAGACAGCACTCCAGCCTGCACAGCAGCTCCGTAAGCCACAGCCTCATCAGGGTTGATGCCTCTGGATGGCTCTTTGCCATTGAAGAACTCCTTCACCAGCTGCTGGATTTTGGGGATACGAGTGGAGCCGCCCACAAGGACAATCTCATGGATGTCAGACTTCTTCAGGTCAGCGTCTTCCAGAACTTTCTGCACAGGTTTCATGGTGGAGCGGAACAGATCCTGTGATGGAAGCAGAAAAAAAATATTAAAGGTTAATTCAAGGCAAGTTTCACATGCAGAATAAAACGTGAATAGCAGAGACTGGAGAAAGGTCTTACCATGTTGAGCTCCTCAAACTTGGCACGAGTCAGGGTCTCAGAGAAGTCCTCACCCTCGAAGAAGGACTCGATCTCGATGCGGGCCTGGTGCTGAGAGGACAGGGCTCTCTTGGCCTTCTCGACCTCACGGCGCAGCTTCTGTACAGCGCGGGTGTCCTTGCGCACGTCCTTTCCGGTCTTCTTCTTGTACAGCTTGATGAAGTGATCCATGACGCGCTGGTCAAAGTCTTCACCGCCGAGGTGAGTGTCTCCGTTGGTAGCCACCACTTCGAAGACTCCGTTATCGATGGTCAGCAGGGACACGTCGAAGGTACCACCACCGAGATCAAATACCAGGATATTCTTCTCACCGTCCTTCTTGTCCAGACCGTAGGCGATGGCAGCGGCAGTTCTGCAATGACAGTAATGGAAGTCTAAGTAATGGCGTCTCGAAACAAATATTAGAGTATACTTAGAAATACTAGACGTACTATAAAAATACTTATAAATACTTAGAGTATTAGCGTTTTCTAAATGAATCAGAAAACGGGGAATTGCTTACGGCTCGTTGATGATTCTCATGACGTTCAGGCCAGCGATAGTACCGGCATCCTTGGTAGCCTGGCGCTGAGCATCATTGAAGTAGGCAGGGACGGTGACCACAGCGTGTGTAACCTGCAAAAATAAACAAATAAAAAATAAGAAAAAAAGAGAGGTGGCTATTACTCTCTCATGATATGTAGTGCGAGTCGAATATTATTTTCAAAAAACACCACCACAACTCACCGTCTTTCCCAGGTAAGCCTCTGCAGTTTCCTTCATCTTAGTAAGCACCATGGCTGAGATCTCCTCAGGGGCGAAGGTCTTCAACTGACCAGCTCCAACCTCCACCTGAATATGGGGCTTGGTCTTCTTCTCAACAACCTAGAATTGTTCAAATGAACATGTTGGTCAAGCCTCAGACTTCTCTACAATATTTCTACAGTCGATAATATGGATAACCGATATAAAACACTCACCTTGAAAGGCAGATATTTGATGTCCTGCTGCACAGAGGAGTCGCCCCATGTACGACCGATCAGCCTCTTGGCGTCGAAGACCGTGTTTTCGGGGTTGGAGGTGAGCTGGTTCTTGGCGGCGTCTCCAATCAGACGCTCACCCTCTCTGGTGAAGGCCACATAGGATGGAGTGATGCGGTTACCCTGGTCATTGGCGATGATCTCAACACGGCCGTTCTTGAACACTCCAACACTAAATAGAAACAAAGCAATTTTAGATACAATTCATCTAATCAAATAAATAAAAGGAATGCTTGCAGACTGATAAATGAGGAAAGCACTGCATGCTCACCAGGAGTACGTGGTGCCAAGGTCGATGCCCACTACAGTGCCGACATTTTCCTTCCTGTCGTCATCGTCGGCGTACACACAGCCGACCACCAGCAGGAACAGCCCTAGCAATCTCATGTTGGTATCAGTATCCGATCTGACTTCACTCTGTAAAGGAATAAAGTTTAAAACAGACGTGAATTAGATTAGACTAGAAGTCACAGCAGGTGCCGCCCTGAAATCACGTGGGTTTATCCATATAGAGAAAAAAATACTAATGACCCCATTACCACTCGAATGAACAATTAATTAATTAAAATGGTTATAAATGCATTCAAGCTACTTAACTGTCGACTAGCAAACTCGGATAACGAGCTACCAAAAAATTTTACACAGCAGAGCGGAAGAAGCAGAAACCATTTGCATTGCAAAGCTAGCAAGCTAGCTGCATGCTTATAAAACCATCATGCTAGCATGTAAACCAAATTAATGTCGTTACAAATAGTACTTTAGTATATTCATTTATTGTTAATGATCAAAATACTGGTTTAACGTTGAACAATCTTTTCTAACTTGCTTTTTTCCGGACTCAAGCTAAGTTAAGCTAAGCTAAGCTAAGCTACCAGCTTGCTAGCAAACCGTTAGCAGCTATAGAAAAAGCCAGAATGTGCGCGAGACGAACTGGAAACCGCTAATTAAACTACTTATCAGAGCAATACCAATTATATTAAATTATAATTAAGTTATACCATATTTACGTGTTAAGTAGCAATAGTGTGTAACGCTGTTTACATTTTAAACACTTTAACCGCTTTATTTCTCCTCCTCACCGTTAAATAAGCATGCATTATATTTCTAAGGTTAAGTACCATGAATTGAATGCAGAAAACTTACCGTAAATATTGTAGAAGATGAAACTGAAGCAATAAGAAGCCGCACGGCGTTATTAAGAATCCGTTAATACCGCTCTCTCTGTCTCTCTCACGCTGGCTCTGTCTCTCTTTATACACTCACTCTTTTTCTTCTCTTCGTGTCGCTGTGTAAAATGAAACGGGATGAATGACGGCGCCTGTATATAAGCTGTCACTGCTTTCCCGTCGTGGAGGCTCGCCATTGGTCCACGGGCATCTCGTTGGAAGACGCTGATTGGCTGAGACCGGCACGCTGGCCTTTCCTCATTGGCACACGTACCGGCGTGTGTGGCGTCACGAGAAGGCGTTTACCTGCGCTGTGATTGGACAGAGCGTGTGTCCTTTTATTAAAGACCCGGAAGCTAAGCTTGCTGTTACGTACTAGAACGTGTGAACAAAAACGGGAAAATTTGTGGTTTATCAAACCACATCAAACCACAAATATTGTATATATATATATATATATATATATATATATATATATATGTGTGTGTGTGTGTGTGTGTGTATGTATATATATATATATATGGAATTAACATTGACTTATATAGAATAAATGCAATATGTTTTCCATTCTTAAGGCAACAATAAGATATGTGATACCACTGAATCTGCTATGATACGATATGATACGATACTATACGATTCGATGTAATATCCTCCAATCAATAATGTGAACAACTTTGCTTAGAATCTGGTGATGAAGAGAATGATGATGAAGAGAAGGACTATTTTAAGTATCAGAGTTACAAACCACCTTGCTAGCCTATTAAATTATTTACACATCAGTTTAAAAATATGAATTATTATTTACACATGTTGTCTGTGTTTTTCAGTACAAATCAATTTACAATCAATTATATTCATGCGATTCATGTTGAATGAATATTTATATATGTATAGCTATATCTATATATTTGTATTTATATATGTCTGTATATATCTATATATTTGTATGTATGTATGTGTGTGTACACACACACGGAAAGAATAAACTAATACTAAACCACATGTGTAAGTGTAAGGATTTCCTACACAAAAGCTGTTTAAACTAAGTAGAAGAATCAATCTTGTCCAATTACTTTTAATTCTTTAATTAACACATTTAATTTACACTGTAAGTGACCTGCTGATCAATGATAACCATCCATCCCAGTGCACTGATGCAACAAGAAAGAAACAGTGATTGTAGGTTACATCATCCAGAGGTTCCCTGTTTGTGACTCGTTTACCTCCAAAATGATTCATGTATCCAATGGACTCACTTACCTTTTGATATATTAGTCATGGCTGAATAGTCAGTTGATGAGTCATGAGTAAAAACATGTATGATGAAAATAAAGCCATTAGAGTGTAATTATTTGTATAATATCCTCAATAGTCATTCAACTTTGGTAGCCTCTTTATCCTGGTCAGGGTCACGGTGGATGAGGAGCCTATTTCGGGGAGCAGTGGGCACAAAACGAGAATACACCCTGAATGGGACATTGGTCCATCACAGGGCAATAACCTTAATAATATTAGTTTTAATTTTAGAATATTCTGCTAAATGAAAACACAATAGGGAAAGTAGGAGCATAAAGTGTTTTATTGGTAGTAGAGAAACAAGATTAGATTGGATTAGATTTTATTGTCATTGAGCAGACTACAAGTATGAAGCCAACAAAATGCAGTGTTTTATGAAATGAGGTTTTACCAAAAAATATTCACAATTCTTACAGATATTAATCATTCTTACAGAAGATTTATGAATTTTTAGTTGTGAAAATGTCATAATATTCTTTCATGGAGATGATTTGTTTGGAAACTGGAAAGTCCTAAATACTGTATTGTTACAGATAAATCAGGAGGCCTCCTCTGGGATATTTGAATGTCTGTGGTACGTCTCTGTGTGAATGAGCCGTTACTATAGAAATAAGTGGATTAATATTAAACTCTATAGCATAAAAAATATTTATAACATAAAAAAATTAATGTTATAAAAAATTAATGAACACCCTCAGACCAATCAGAATCAAGAATTTAGGGGTCAACCAAAATGCCAGAATGCCTCTAGCTAGACCTGTGTTAATATTACTCTCTGTATGTATGGAGATGTGTAATGAGAGATAGAGGTTGATTGATCTGGTTAGCAAAATAAAATAAAGGTATAGCAGTCATTGGTATAAGCCCTAATCACTGCACTGAGTTAGACTGGCATAGATTGATATAGTCATAATATTATTTCCATTAGGGCTGCATGGTGGTACAGCATTTAGCGTTGGTACCTCACAGGGTTCAATCCTGAGCTCGGGTTATCACCTGTGTAGAGTTTTGTGTCTTCTGGGTCCTCTGGTTTCCTCCCACCTCCCAAAAACACACAGGTAGGTATATTGTCTATGCTAAATTGTCCCAAAATGTGAATGAATGTGTGCATGATGCTCTATCCCATCCAGGGCGTATTCCCACCTCACACTCTGTATTCCCGGGATAGGCTCTGGATCCAACACACCCCATTACCGCTTACTGAAGATGAATGCATAAGTTACTTTCCATTGAAGAATTATTAAAAAAAAGGCTCTGTCTATTAAACACATTGAATTCCCATATTCTCAATCTCACCTGTTTACTTAGAAAGAGGATTTTCTTGAAAATTGCTTGCTGGTGAAATTAGTAGCATTAATAAGCGGACATGATACATTTCTCTGAGACGGACACAAAAGACTGAGATAGCAATCACATAGATACTAAAGACTATAACTCCAACAATGTAAAGGCAATGAATATTTGTGCGAAGGATGGAAGCTGTTTATTGTTATCTGTTTTTATCCCCCTTATCTGCACGGCTTAAGGCAGATTTTGAAAATCCATTAACACCTCAATGAATAAGAGCTTCTGACTTGTATGATTACAAGGGATTTGTTGTGGAAAAGAATAGGTATGTATAACAGCCGGTGTGCCGTATGAGAGACACTGTGTTTCAGTGATAAGGTGTGCTCAAGCTACTCGTTTATACCACTCATAACCCAGCCACACATGATGTTTAACATCTTGCAGTTTAGGCCATGGACCAGGTAAATCACACCAGGGTTTGTGATACACACATACAAACACACTATCTTGAGTTTATCCTATTGAAGCACCATGGTCACTTCTGACGGCCGTTATAGCCTCAACGAATCAAAGCCTCTAATGCCAGACAATTTATCTTTCTTCTAAAACCACAACAAGAAGGATTTCTCAGGGCCTCTGGACCCCTCATTTGATACAGTGAAATCTGATTTCATTTCAGGCCAAAGCCAGATTAGTTGAATCTCCTGTTCTCGCTAACACCTTCACAAAACTGCCCAGATTAGATGGGATTTTTTTTTTTCTTCAGCCACTTTATACTTTTTTGTGCTTTCTGTATAGGGGGATTATGTTTTGTTTCCTTTCTTTAATCTATCGAGTAAATGGGGGGTTTGACACGAAGCACAAGGAGCAGAGAGAGAGAGAGAGAGAGAATGAGAGAGTGAGAGAGAGAGGTAAAAAGATTCAGTTCTGTATGAAAGTCTGCTTCTTTAGAGTCTCAGAGCAGAGGAGCGCAGCAGACCATGGAGGTGGAAGAAGCTCACATGGAGAAGAAGACGTTTGCCTTCAGCATTGACAGCATCCTGAGCAGGACATTTGAGAGAAGTGATGAGAGCAAAGCGAGCACAGCTACCGACTCACGACTCTCCACTAAGGATGGTCCAGATCTGGAGTCAGGAGCAGCTATAAATCCCGTGGAACCTCTTCATCATGTCTGTGTGTGCTGCTGTTACTGCTCACACTGTGGAGAGATGCTCCAGGCTGATTACCTACCTTCTATGTGTAAGACTCACTGTTTAATTCTAAAGATAAACTCATCTTATAGTAGTTTTGAACTTATTATATTCAAGTTTTAAGCTTCCACAGAGAGTAAAATAAAATTTCAGTTGTCTCAGAAGCTTGTAAACTTTGTAATTACTGATAAAGCTTGTAAGAAGAAGCAGTATTTTAATGTAAACCCACAACACACACTAATGTCTATGTCATGTTAACAAATGTTAAAATGTTAAATGCTGTTAAACATTATTTTATATTCTATAAAAATATGAAATGGTTTTTGGGGTGATTATTCTGTTTTCACATTTATTGACGTCTGTTTGATTCTCTTTAGCTCACAAAGGCACTGCTGTTGTGTAGTAAATAATGTTATTTTTTAATCCTGTTTAATATGTTATACGTCAGTAAAATATATGTTAGTAAACTTCTTCATTTATGTAGGATCAGGCTAAGCTCAAGACATACAATGATGTCTATTAGATGGCTATATAAAAGATTTAACATAAGTTTAAGAAGAAGTGGCTGTAGTTTTACACCATTAAATATGTAAGGAATAAAACATGTTGGTGTGCTCTCATAGGAAAATAATCAACGATGGGATGGTATGATGTGGATCGATATATAGAGGGACACTGCTACCACTGTGAAGTTGACTATTTTCTTATATCAGCATATTACGAAGTCTTTCATATCTCGTACACCACAGCAATTTTTAATTTGAATTTATTCATGAACAAGATGTCATACTTTTTAACTATTTATTGTTACATTTAATGTTATGGAATGTCTGCAAAACAACTTATGACATAGTAGCTGTAAACAGTCGTTCCCTCATCATCCTCTCTTTTTCTTTCTCTTGAAGTTAATAAGACAAATGCTTTTATTTGTTCATTATTAGGCTTAGACTCTGTGATGCGTCTGCCTTTTGTAGGTGGTTACTGTAGAAACAATAATGTTAAATATATGATAAGAAATTTTTGAAGGATTATTAACTTCCTTGAACCTTTTTTGATAATGAAATATATTGTCCATATTTAACTTTTCAGCTTCTATGTGAAGTAAAAGGCAACTAAACTTTATTTATGCACTTTGAGGAAGAATGACAAGAAACAACTCCAGCTCATGATGTCTATTTGATAACCATACAGTTTAGATTACCTTCATTTAACAGCACATATGTGAAAACTGTTTAAAACTTACACATGCACTTGTGTTGCATTTCAGCCTGTCAGTTTGCATGGAGCAAGAGAGCGCTGACTGAGACAAGCCTGATAGGAGAAGGTCAGAGGACAGAGAGCTTCGGTCAGATCCAGAAACGGATCCGGCGTCACCGCACCATCTTCACTGAGGAGCAGCTAGACGCTCTGGAGGAGCTGTTTGTGCAGAACCAGTATCCAGACATACACACTCGCGAGCAGCTCGCCGAGAGGACTCACCTGAGAGAGGAGAGGGTCGAGGTGAGAACTAGCTACAAACTAAAAAAACACTACAGAATACATTTTAACACATCATTTGGGGTCTGAATAATCAGTGTGATGCTCTTTTAGGTGTGGTTCAAGAATCGTCGAGCGAAGTGGCGAAGACAGAAGAGGCTACAGTTCAGTCTCCATGGGCAGGATGAGTGGAAAAATGTCCTGCATGGTGACTGAAATGTTCTCATATGTGAATGTATGTGAGCAATGACTTAACATTCATATATATATACATATATATGTATATATATATATATATATATATATATATATATATATATATATATATATATATATATATATATATATATATATATATATATATATATATATATATATATATATATATATATATATAATGTTTAGTCAGTGCAAAGATTTTTCCCCCATAGTGTTTTTAATAGAAAAAAGGATAATATACCACTATCTTACAATATACAATATTTTAATAATATAACCCCTGACCACACCCATATGTGGTTCTTCTCCAAATGGTTACCACAAAGTTGGAAGCACACAATTGTATAGGATGACTTTGTATGCTGTACAAAGAACCAAACCTGTTCCAGCATGACAATGCCTCTGTTCACAAAGCGAGCTCCATGAAGACATGGTGTGTTAAGGTTGGAGTGGAAGAAGTCGAGTGTCCTGCACAGAGCCCTGACCTCAACCCCACTGAACACCTTTGGGATGAACTGGAACGCCGACTGAACCCCAGACCTCCTCATCCAACATCAGCACCTGACCTCACTAATGCTCTTGTGGCTGAATGAACACAAATCCCCACAGCCACACTCCAAAATCTAGTGCAAAGCCTTCCCAGAAGAGTGGCGCTTATTATAACAGCAAAGGGGGAATAAATCTGGAATGAGATGTTCAACAAGCACATATGGGTGTGATGGTCAGGTGTCTGCATACTTTTGGCCATATAGTGTATTTACAAGAACTAAAAGGATTCCAGGAAGTTAAAAATGAAATGTAGTTGTACACTGAAAGAAGACAACATATATATTAATGTAGGGTGAATAATTTAAATATTTAAATCACATTTAGAAAGGGAAATGCAAACTTTTTAGTATCATTTTTAGTTTTATCTTTTGAGCCATTTTTATTACTTGTCTTAGATAATAAAGAAATATGTGTGTAAACCAACATATTAAATGTCTCGTTAATATAAAATAAATTTATTTGTCTTCATTTTGTCTCAAGATAATGCAAACATTTGCAGTCTGCTAAAGAACAAACTTTCTTCTTAATGTCACTGAATTTGGTTTGTCAGTAATTATTTTTTAAATTTTAATTAACTAACTAAAGTTTAATTTCTTTAATTATTATTATTATTATTACACTGTTATAATGTATTACTCTGCATTTATAGTAAAATAATGGTGAAGCATGGAGACATACTGTATAATGTGTATTCATTTTACCCAATAAAATCTCATCCAGAATCTTTTCCTTTTGTATTTCCACAGTCAAAGTTTTTACTAATTAAAACAGATTAATGGATAACTCTATGTAAATTCCAGGCATTAATAATCCCAGGATTTTTCTCCTGTCACTTGACACCAGCTTGAAGAAGCGTTTTCATTCGCCTGGTTTAGCCGGTAGGCGGAGACCATTAAACAACAACAACAATGCAGAATCACAAATAGCTTCTTATTTCCTTTATAGGTGCACTACATAGGGCACGAAAGACGTTTTTAACACCCTAACTAGTGCACACTTTATTTAACACGAAGCCGTTTGGGATTCAGCCGGTAAGTTTCATTAATGCTAGCCGGCTCAGAGTGTATGCTAGTGCAACACACAGCAGAAAGTAAGTAAAGAATTCATTCAGCTCTGATATTATACAAACTATTTAAGTTTTTTTTTTTTAACAATACACAACACCAGAGGTGTTAATAACATGCCATGAAGGCTTCTTTTTGTTATCTACAAGCGACAATGTTCATTCTTGCTAGCTATGAGCTTTCAATATCATTTTAGCTAATTATTCAGTAGAACTAGCAAACGGATTTTTTTTTCAAAACAGGTAACAAAAATATTATCTTGTCATTAAATACAAAAAAACTGACTTATGTAATGGTTAGCTAATGTAGCTGGCTAGCCTCAGCTAACAGAAGTTGTCTTTCTAGCTAATATAATGTTGTGATATTCATAAGATAGTTGAAGTTAAGTTTAGCTAGGTAAGTGTGTATAAAGATAACTAAATGAATTCATGTTAGTTTAACGTGGACAAAAAAAAGCTTCCCTTTCGTTTCTTGGTTGTTGAAAGTGCAAAGCCTGTGAAACTGGCGAGCTAATCTGTGTTAATGTCTTCTAACACATGAAGTGAATTAGCCTTTTTACACAAGGATATGATCTCTCTGTCTGTCTGTCTATCTATCTGTCTATCTGTCAATCTATCTGTCTATCTTTCTGTCTATCTATCTATCTACCTATCTGTCTGTCTGTCTCTGTCAATCTATCTGTCTATCTTTCTGTCTATCTATCTATTTATATATCTGTCCCCCTCTGTAACTGTCTGTCAGTTTGTCTCTCTGTCTGTCTATCTATCTATCTATCTATCTATCTATCTATCTGTATATATCTATCCATCTGTCTATCTGTCTGTCAATCTGTTTATCTGTCTGACTGTCTATGTATATATTTAGCTATCTGTCTCTGTTTGTTTATCTATCTAACTGTCTATCTGTTTATCAGTCTGTCTAGCTGTCTGTCTCTCTGTCTCTTTATCTGCATGTCTGTCTGCCTATCTGTCTAACTGTCTATCTTTCTGTTTATCTATCTGTTTATGTATACTATACCTTTAGAGCCACTTTAAATCCATTTTTATGTTTTTCTCTTACAAGGTGTCATGTCTCAGTCGAAAGCCGCCTCTCAGAAAGCAAACATGAATCCATCGAAGCTGTCCAGTTCACTAAAAGCCAAAGGGCTGAAAGACATCAGGATTGATGAAGAAGTTAAAATCGCGGTGAACATTGCGCTGGAGAGGTTCCAGTACAGCGACCAGAGAGGTGTGTTTAGCTGAAATGGAACAGAAGGCGCCATCAGGAACCTGCACTTTTTACTTTTTACTCCTTCTGTAGTTTGTCTTTAGCTGGAATGTATGAGATTGTATGAGTTTTAGATGTCTGATAAATCAACAGCTGAGCTTATTATAATATTTTTTTAACTGTGGCAAAGATTGACCCATTCTTATGGCTTATATCTTGTGTGTTTCCTATTAGCAATACTGGCACATTTAATGGTGCAGTCAGTGAATTTTCGTGTTTGTAATATTTGATGAAGTTCTTCAGGAAGGAGCTGTCAGTAAAATATCTGCTAATATGAGAAACTCCAGCGCTTGAAAAAGCATTCAGGCCTAACCTTACCCCAAGAAGCAGATGTGCATAAATGAAATGCAAAAAATCCTTACTATACCTTGAATGAGCACAGTCAGAGTACAAGATCACTCAAGTGCATTACGTACAGGGTTGTAATGTAAATTTCTGTCTTATATATACACACGTAGAGATGGAGTTTCCTTCTTCACTGACCAGCACAGAGCGAGCATTCATACATCGCCTTGCACAATCCCTGGGTTACATTTCAAAAAGCAGAGGGTAAGTGTATCTACCTGAAGTTCTTGTCTTTATAAAACTAAACCAAATGTACTCCTTGATGTGTTATTACATGTGTCATTACAGTAAAGGAATACACCGCTTTCTCACGATATGGAAAAAGGACCGTCCAGAGTCAGCGCAGTCCATTATGACCTTTAGTCTTACCCACAATTCCAAGCATGTGGTTCGAAACCTGCTGCAGAGGTTCCCTATTACTAGTAAAGAGCGCACTGATCTGCTCCAACGCACCGAGAGAGGGCTCGCTCTTTCTCCAGAAGCTGCTGGTAATCACTTATTCAGCATCATTCTAGTATTTATTTTATTATTCTGATATTATTATTCTGTCAGTGTCCGTATTACAGGAACATCTTAAATCTAAAACGATGACAACTTCTGTTCTCACTTAGAGCAATAGCTGTTACAGAATAACAGTTGCTAAGTTGTTGTAGCTCAGTTACTGGAGCTATTAACTTCAGATGGGAAAAGATAATTACAGAACATGATAATTACAGAACAAGTCTCCTAAAAAAGTGTCCTAACTTCCTTTTGTAATATGTATTTGTGAAATGCCCTGCCTTGCTGGATCTTAAGATAGGAATTTTCTGTAATTCAGCTCCAGGAGTGGTCCAACACTTTTTGCAATATGCTTATTAAGGAAATAATAGCAAGAAATGAGATGGAAATAAGTACAAATCATTGTATTGTAAAAATAAATAAATAGAACTAAAACAAAAAAATACAGTTGTGAGCATACATAATAAATAAAAATAAAATTAATTAAAATAAATAATAAATACAAATAATAAAAAAAGAAAGAAATATAAGAAAAGAGAGAAATTTTTATTATTTTTTTTTTAATATCAAGGAAAATGAGAAAACAGAATTAAACAACTGGTTAAAAAATAGATTTAACATTAAACATGTTTTCCCCAGGTAATGGACGAGACAAGAACAGGACAAGCGGGAGGCTGAATAACGGCATCCCTCAGGTCCCTCAGAGGAGAGGTCCGTCTGAGCTGGAGTGTTTTCGGAGAGCGCTGCCTGTCTACGAGCGGCAGGAGGAGATCGTGACGGCCATCAAGGAGAACCAGGTGGTGCTGATCGTGGGTGAAACGGGTTCAGGAAAAACCACCCAGGTGAGGCGCACATGTACAGCTGTGTGAATACTGGATGAGGTATAAGCATTAATTCATACTCAGTCCTTGTTATTTAGATCGATTAAAGGGCTCACAAAGAATAAGTTGTGCACTTGTGTATATGTTTCCTAGATTCCTCAGTTCCTGCTGGACGACTGCAGCCAGAAGGGAAATCCCTGTCGGATCTTCTGTACGCAGCCCAGGAGGCTGGCAGCCATCGCTGTGGCGGAGAGAGTGGCGGCGGAGAGAGGAGAGAGCGTCGGCCAGACCATCGGCTACCAGATCCGCCTGGAGAGCAGGTAGAATGACGCAACACATTTCAATGCATTTACACTACTTTTCATTAGTATGGGTGGTTAGCTTTGGGTGGCTGCTGTACACTGTAACTGTGGGAGAAATAAAGAATCTATTTATCTTCATCCAACTACCTAATTTAGGACCATCCATCTATCTATCCATCTATCTATCCACCCACCCATCCATCCATCCATCCACCTACATCCGCACTTTTCATTTTCCATCGTTTCATTTATCCACCCAACCATCTCGTTTAGAATTCATTCATCCATCTTTCTCGTTCCTTTTTATTTAGAACACCCATCTATTAATCTATTCATCCATCTCATCTTTTTCAGGACATCTATCCATCAATCCACCCACTCACCCTTTCATCTTATTTAAAACATCAATTTATCCATCCAGACTTTTCTCATTTATTCCATCCATCCATCCATCCATCCATTCATTCAGCCATCTATCCATCCTCTTACATTTTCCTCTAATTTAATCATTATTTAAAACATCCTTCCATCTGTCCATTTCTCATTTAGTCCATCCAACCACCCAAACATTTCCTCTTAGTTAATCAACCCATCCACCTATCCAATAATCCAGCTGCCCACCCTTTCGTCTTATTTAAAACATTCATCTATCCATCTATACATCCATCCGTTTCTCTTAGTCTATCTGTCCATTCATCTGTTCATTCAACCATTCGCCCACCCAACCTTTCCTCTTATTTAAAAGATTTATTTATCCATCTATCCATTTATTTCATTTAGACCATCTATCCATTCGTTTCATTCAGGATATCCATCCATTCACCCAAATATTTCCTCTTATATAATCCATCCATCCGTCCATCCATCCATCTAACCACCCTTTCTATCTGTCTATTTCAAGACAGTCCATCTATCCTTTTCATTTAGAACATCTGTCTATCAGGCCATCCATGTAATTCAGGACACCCATCCATCTCATTTAGAAAAAAAAAAAGAAAATGCCCTTTAGTATTAATATTAAGGTACATCAAACTCTGATGATAAAAAAGATGGTTATTATGGGATTTCTTGATTTATGTGAGATATCTGCCATGTTGGAAGACTTTAACATACTGTATAAACCGCACAAAGTTTCAGTGATGATCAAATATTGTTCCCTTGTCCAGAGTTTCTCCCAAGACTTTACTGACTTTTTGCACAAGTGGCGTGCTGCTCAGAACACTGATGGCTGGAGACGCCGTCCTCTCCACCGTCACACATATCATTGTGGTAAGCACACATTTTAGATTATTTACTGGGATGCCTCTACAACTGTCGATACAACACATCTGCACTGTTGATATGTATGATTAAGACACACCTTTAAAAAAGGTGTTTGGATGGCATGATTGCTCCATCGTAACGGCTTTTCAGACAATTTCGTTCCTATTTATTGGGTGTGCTATTAATAGTGAGTGGCTTATTCAAATAACAAATAGAAGTTAATGATATAATAATTAAATAACTTTCAGTGAATTTATAACTCCTAATGTTGTCAAGATTCAAGAGTTTATTGTCATATGTACAGGAAACAGTCTGTTACACCATACAATGAAATTCTTACTCTGTGAATCCTGTTAGAGAGAATGTATTTTAAGTCGTAATTGAGCAAAATATCATTTTGACACAGAATTGATTGTCTTTTTTTTGAACACATCATATTTAACGTCGTGGCATTCAAGAAAATGTTGCTTTACCTTAATTTAAAAAAAACTCACTTTTTCAAGTGTTCATCTACCTCCTTTTTCTTAGGACGAGGTCCACGAGCGAGACGGCCTGACAGATTTCCTCCTGACCAAGATGCGGGACATGCTGCAGAAGATGCCCTCTCTGAAGCTCATTCTCTCCAGTGCTGCTCTGGATGTGGATCTTTTCATCAGATACTTTGGCCAGTGCCCGATTATTTACAGTGAGTGAACTAAATGAACATCTAAATGCATAATTAATCATTTTGTTGTTTGGTTACAAGACTATATGACCAATATTTGGCCACTAGGTATCTATCTATCAGTTACAGTTAATATGTTGTGATATTAGGCAGGCATAGTATTGTTTTTTGACTTTTTTAATCTCGTGTGACATGGACAAAGCAGTTAATGAATTTACACCAGGCATGGTAAACCCCTTGCACAACGCTGCGTCCGATGCACATGTTAATCATCATGGCCTTGCTTTCGTCCCATGAGCATCATATCTGACCTACTGCTCCCGTCAGCATATGAGTAAAAATGGCTAGCTTCTGCGACTTTTTCTCTTTTAGACTTTTAGATTATTGTATCTTTCATTATACACTATATGGCAACATATATACAATATATGTTGTAAAGGATGTCTTTGTGTGCTGTAGCATTGCAGTTTCTCTTCACTGGAACTAAAGAGCATAAACTTGTTCCAGTATGACAATGCCCTGTGCACAAAGCGAGCTCCATGAAGACAAGGTTTGCCAAATTTGGTGTGAAGAACTCGGGTGGCCTGCACAGAGCCCTGACCTTAACCCCACTGAACACCTTTGTGTTGGATGAACTGAACCTGACTAATCCTCTTGTGGTTGAATGGGCAAATCCTCACAGCCACGCTCCAAAATCTAGTGGAAAGCCTTCCCAGAAGAGTGGAGGTTATTATAACAGCAAAGGTGGTACTAAATCTGGAATGTGATGTTCAAAAAGCACATATGGGTGTGATGACCAGGTGTCCACAGATTTTTGGCCATATAGTGTATGAAAATCTAATACTGGAACATGATTTTACGCCAACATATTGTGTTATGTCTTTCTGTTAAGTCAAAGGACGGCCATATGACGTCAAACAACTTTTTCTGGAGGACATTTTGCGGACCACTGGCTACACAAACAAGGAGATGGCCAAATATAAGGCAGAGATGCAAAAAGGTGAGTTATACCTAGTGAGTTACCCCTCTCTTTATGATTAGCAGGAAAAATATTTTTCCAAACCTCTTTATTGCAAGTAACGTAAAAGGGACAGTATATGACGAGCCTTGCACAATAAATTATGCGTTACGCCTTTCTGAGAGTACCATCATTGCTTTTTAAAACACTGACCGACTCCATTTCTATTCACTGACATGTAGTTTATTGGCTGGTTTAGTTTTTTCTTTTTAATGACACTAGAAACAGGTCTATATATGAAAAGGACACAGCTGTTTAGCTGCCAATAATACATACACATTTTGAAAATGTCTTCAACGATCTTGATTTAATATTTTTTGCTATGCGGTCTACACCGTCATGTCCCTGTGTGTGTGCTTGTGCAGAAGCAAAGCAGCAGACGTCTCTTACAGAGTGGTGTGAGGTGAAAGCGGGTGTATCCCCACCAGTGTCTCAGAAGAACCGGCAGTCTGCTGGCGTCCTGCAGGACGCTGACCTGCTGGACAATGGAGGGGACAGTGTCTTCAGCCAGATGGTAATTTCTTCCGCAAGCTCAGTTCTTTTGGAACGATGGAGCATGATATCAGTTAGTAAATCAACGTGCCACAAAAATAAATCACTTTTGCCTGTGTTTCCAGAGTGAGAAAGATGTGACCTCACTGGAGCCGTGGCTGCTGAAGGAAATGGACGCTTGCATTTCAAGCATCTTTCTGCAGCAGGACGCTGATGCCTTTGTGCAGCTTTTTAACCTGATTGTCAACGAGAACATCAGTGGTACGGTGCTTACAGATCCACTCGCACATACACACTACTATCAGCTTTAAAAGCTACATTTAAACCTCCTCACGTGACTTGAATACTTACCACGGTATGTCATGTTAATGTGCACGTGTGTCTTTTTCCCTGTATTTGTTTCAGTGGACTACAGGCACAGCGAAACGAGTGCCACACCTCTGATGGTGGCCGCAGGGAGAGGCTTCATCGGCCAGATGGAGCAGCTTCTCAGCATGGGGGCCAGTGTGCATGTTAAAGCTTCTAATGGCTGGTGAGGACAGAGCTGAACTTGGATATTAATATAGTATTACAGTTTTCATTTACAGCAATAGACTACACAATAGTAAACTGCAATAAAAGTTTATCTAAAAGGGGAAACAATTTTTTACTGTGTTCAGATTAGAGAATTCAGGACGTTATCTTTATGAATGGTCTGTATAAGGAATCAAACACTCCGTGTCCTTCTGTTATAGGAAAATAATCAGTCATGGGGTGTTGTGATGAAGCAGAGTTACTGTTACCATCCTGTAACAGATTTTTTTTTTTTTTTTTTTTTCTTCAAATAAGAGCATGTCTCAAATTGTTTTATTTCCCTTATACTGTAGCAATTTGCCAACACTAACAATTTTTTATTAATTAACAAATGACACATATTACTTTTGAGCTGCTTACAGTTATGATGTGGAATGTCCACAAAACAAGTTCTTATTATCATTTATGTTATAGCAGCTATAAGCAATCATTCCTTCTCCAGCCTCTTTTTCCTGTCTCGAAGTTACTAAAACAAAAAAACAGATTGTCATGTTACCAAGAAAGCATGAAGCGTAACTGCTCTGTCCTGAAGATGTCAAAAAACTTAGTTACAGGTTTACTTCTGACTATGATTGTGATTTTAATCTGTTTATGTGGGGCTTCCAAGATGGGTTACAATGTATTACAAGTGCGTTGATATAAATATTGCATCTGGAACTACTGACAGTGCTGCTGGTGTAGAGCATCAGTCAACACCTTCTGACCAATCAGAATCGAATGTTTAACAGCGATGAGGTAAAGAAAGAATAATTTAGGTATAATAAGTGTCAATGTTTCATTTTTTTTTTTTTTTAGGACTGCTCTTGACTGGGCCAAACACTTCAACCAGACTGAAGCAGTAGATCTGCTTGAGTCACACATGTGAGTACTTACAGAGTTTCAACAAATGAAAATAATCTAATAAGTGCATGTTATTGTTCATCCAATTATTGCCAAAGCCTGATCTTCTGCACTGGAAAAAAAGTATACATCTCAATAGCTGCCAGTAAACCCAGCAAGAATGAAGAATGCAATCCAATTTGAACTTCTCTGTTTTTTTTAATATAGTGTTTTTCACTTGTGTGTATTCATTTGGGAGAGTTATGGTTGCAAACTTCACACAATGCTGTCTTCCTTCAGTCAAGTTCCAGCACTCTTTTCTGTCATATATATGCAGATATTGGGGGAAAAAACAAATAAATAACTCTATACATGCAGTATTAAACTAAGTATTAGACTAAAGTTCTGGGGTCTGTTTTGGATATTATTTTGCACATCTGTGCAGCTCGTCTCTGGAGGCTGGTCAGCTGGACGAGTCGTCCCTGGTGCAGTCAGCCAGTGGGGAGCTCAGCACTCAGGACCAGGAGCTGCTCAAGGCTTACCACCACAGCTTTGATGATGAGAAAGTGGACCTGGACCTCATCATGCACCTGCTCTTCAACATCTGTCAGAGCTCTGATGAAGGTGAGAGTAAGGACGAAGATCGGGGATTAGTATCTTGATGGGATAAGAAGACATGTAGCCCAAAAACTCTGCATGTTAAAAATTGCCATAGTGTTGAATTGTGAGTTTAAGAGAAGCAAAAGCAGCATTGTATAACTATGTAATTAACTGTGTGTGTTATCTGGCAAATCAAAATGAGTTTGGGTTTGGTCCAACTACCTGGAACACAATAGATACAATAGCAACACCCAAGAAATGCACTTTTATAGTTTATCTGTTCTTTTACTCTTCTCCAGCTGAGCATTGCAGGCCAGGAAATATCTTTAGTACCCTGGTGTGTTATTGGGAGCTGTGCCATGAAGAACCTTTGATCAATTTGAAGTGTGTGTTTCTTCTCTGTCCTTAGGTGCAGTCTTGATATTTTTGCCAGGATATGATGAGATAGTTGGACTGCGAGATCGCATTCTTTTTGACGATAAAAGATTTGCAGATCATCAGCATAGGCATGTTAGGTTTCATGGTTCACTTAATTTGAAATATGCAAAATTTTATTCATGCATAATTTACTTGTAATATTTTGTTATTGTCCTTCAGGTACCAGGTGTTCACACTACACTCCAACATGCAGACTTCGGATCAGAGGAAAGTTCTGAAACCAACTGCAGGCGGGGTTCGCAAAATTGTGAGTGCACTTTTTAAATTTTGGACACTTCACCATGTTAATTTTTCCTTAAGATTTCTTATCTTGGTGATTTCTCTTTTTTTTTTCCCTATAAGATTCTCTCAACCAACATTGCTGAAACGAGTATCACTGTCAACGATGTTGTCTTTGTTATTGACTCTGGCAAGGTTAAAGAGGTAACTTTATAAAATTCTGTTATTTCTAAGACATCTTGCTGTGTTACATCTCAGATACAATAATTTTTCGGTTGGTGTTTTTTGTGACAGAAAGCTTTCGATGCCCTGAATCACGTGACCATGCTAAAGATGGTGTGGATATCAAAAGCAAGCGCACTACAGCGTAAAGGAAGGTGCATAACTCTTTATATTTATGTATTCAACAGTGCTGTGCTAGGCTGTGACATTTTAACACAATCACTTGTCAGTAATGCTAATACTGTTAGACACATAATGACCTGTGACTGCCAGGCCTAGAACCCAATTTCAAGCCTGCCCAGGCCCAACCTGGCCTTAGCAAACCCTTTGAAAGTGGCTGAGATACCACGCCAAACACTTGGAATATCAATAGCCTAGCAACACCCACGCAACACAGGGAATGGGCTGCGCAATCACGCTACGTTTTATGTCTATTTTTTTTTCGGTGTTCTAGAGCTGGACGTTGCAGGCCGGGAATCTGTTTCCATCTGTTCAGCCGGCTGCGCTTCAATAACATGCTGGAGTATCAGGTTCCTCAGCTGCTGCGTATGCCTCTGCAGGTATATTCTCACACATGTGCACTCTGCATATCTCCAGCAGTTACACACAACAAAGGCACAACAAAGTTAATAAATCCATACTGTGATTCAGAGTGATTCAGAAGTGAGGAAGTAATAGTTTTTTATCTCACTCTCTCTCTCTCTTTGTGTTTTAGGAACTCTGTCTTCACACTAAACTTTTGGCCCCTATTACCTGCTCCATTGCTGAGTTCCTTGCCAAAGCCCCAGAGCCACCACACCTGCTCACTGTCAAGAACGCTGTGCAGATGCTCAAGGTATTAACCACGAACATTCACAACTTACACTAAAATATCATGTTACACTGTCCTGATTTATTATTTAGGCTGAAGTTACAGAATACTGCCGGAGCCAAATTTACAGATCCAGTCCAGAACTCCCAGTCTTGTTCTGCTCAAGCTCCTAACACCCCTGAGCCAAAAAAATCATCTTACTACATTATCTGGTTTGGGTCTGGGGTTGAAATGAGATAAAATATTTCATTTTCACTTGAATAAAAGCTATGTTGAGGAATTTTACAGTGCTTATTCTTAGATTTAACTCAGGAACCCTACTTCATTCATCACAAAACACATCATAAGAATTGCAAGAAATTAAGCTTTCCCAAGATTGCATTGTTGTTGGGGGAAAAAAAATATTTAGTCCTGTCTTCTATTTTTTTCCTGGATGTTGTACCAGTTCTGTTCAGCGTTTCTGTATACTTGTATATGAAAGGAATGACAAGTTAACCTCAATGTATCTCAAATTCTGTGTGTTTATACAAAGACCATAGATGCCATGGACCCATGGGAGGACCTGACTGAGCTTGGCTACCATCTAGCTGACCTGCCTGTGGAGCCACACCTGGGGAAGATGGTGCTATGTGCAGTGGTGCTCAAGTGCTTGGACCCGATCCTCACCATCGCCTGCATGCTGTCCTACAGGGAACCATTTGTGCTACCATCTCAGGCTTCACAAAAACGAGCCGCCATGCTGTGCAGGAGATGCTTTGCTGCCAACACCTTCAGTGATCACATGGCCTTGCTCCGGGCTTTTCAGGTAGCCACACTCACTGTGACAAATCTAGACATGTACTGATAATGTAATACAAAATACTATGATTTTGTGGTCTTGAGATGAAGTCTGTCTCATCTGGAACGACAGCTGAATTTATGCTGTCTTTTAGGTTTCATTATTTTGGACAAATTGAAAGACCATTGCATGTATCCCTTTTGGGAGAAAAAAGCAATCAAACTGTAATTTATGAAAAAAATATTCAGAAAAATGAAGTGTGTTTGCTTTTATTAAACATGTAGCATTTTAACACTGAAATATCACACACTGAAGTTAGACAATTATAAAAAAATATATATATATATATGATATTGGAACGTGGCTCTAATATTGGAACCATCTGCTGTTGGCAGAAATGGCTTGTCAGTGTATTACAACAGCAAGAGTTATTAACATGCAAAAGACTGATTTCTAATACTTAGGTGGTCTTGCAATCTTGACCAAGATTAAGCCTAATGTATCTTTAGGAAACGTGAAATCCATATAAATCGAGGAGGTAATTTTATCTGAGTTTCTGATGTATGAAGTGTGTTTTGTATCTCAGGCATGGCAGAAGGCCCGCAGTGATGGCTGGGAGAGGTCTTTCTGTGAGAAGAACTTCCTGTCACAAGCCACCATGGAAATCATCATCAGGATGCGCACCCAGCTGCTGGGCCAGCTCCGTGCCATAGGTACACCAACAACACTCCAGGAGCCAACCCAAGCTTGGTTCCAGCTCTGAAAAACAAATGTATATTGTAGACTGGGGCTGAAATAACTAATCTTGTTTTTTCACACAGTATTAAAATAATGTGACCTGTTACACAGTATAGTTCAATACACACTCTGGCTTTCAGGTTTTGTTCGCGCTCGGGGTTGCAGTGATATCCGGGATGTAAATCTGAACTCCGAGAACTGGGCAGTGGTGAAGGCGGCGCTTGTAGCAGGCATGTACCCTAACCTGGTCCACATAGACCGCGACAACCAAACACTCCGAGGTGCCAAAGAGAAGAAGGTTCGCTTCCACCCTACATCCGTCCTGAGCCAACCCCAATACAAGAAGGTCAGTTTCAGCCATCATAGAACCATCCACTTTCTTTTAAATGCTGTTTTTCTTAGATGAAGGATGTGTGTAAGTGTGACTTAGTATGTCAAATTTCCTTCTTCAGATTCCTCCAGCTAACGCCCAAGCAGCAGCAGTTCAGTCTCTGCCTATAGACTGGTTGATCTATGACGAGATGACACGAGCACACAGGATAGCCAGCGTGCGCTGCTGCACTGCGGTCACTCCGCTCACCGTGGCTGTGTTTGGAGGGTGTGCCAAACTGCCCAGCACGGCGTTTCAGGAACCTTCCTCACCCCGAGGTAACCCACTATCACCAAAATGACCAAGCAGTTTTAATCGTATGCCTGTTTTGGCTGTGTACATATTCCGAAGAATTTTCCACTTAAATGTTCTCAATCAGCCAGGACATCCCTGACATGTCCCACGTTTTTGTTCTTAGACTTATGAGTCTAAACATGCCTTGGTTAAATGGCTATATTTGGGGTAAATAGGACATTTTGCACGTTTCACTGAACATTCTGTTAGAAAGGAGCTACATATTTATTTTATTTATACACAACAGAGGTGTTGACATCTACTTCATCTACATCTATCTTGATTTCGACAAGCTACTATAAATATATAACTATAGGTCTATATTTATTGGTTATTCAGATTAGCCTGGCCTTGTCTATATACTATATAGAAGTCTTGACAGCTATTAAATAAATAGCTCTAAGTTTTCAGTTGTACAGTTACACTAATCATGGCTCTGTGTGTGTATGGGTTTGTGTACATTCCCAGTAGTAGATGATGGTCTGTGTGAGAGCAGTGACAGTGACAGTGAGACTCGCTCCACAGATCAGCTGGCTCAGATGAAGATCGATGAGTGGCTTAACTTCAAATTGGATCAAGAGGTATGGAAGGGGGGAAAAGCTCTAGATTTTCCTTCTCTGTTTTACTTACTGCTCCTTATTTCTTTGCTGTTTACTAAAATGTAGAATGTGTAGAACATTTCCATTCCTCTCCTCTGCTCTTCTTTATTTTTCCCACACTTTTCCTGTATTATATATTGCACTGCCACTTGTGATTTGGATTACTGTTTAAGAGAAGAGTTAATAGTAGTTAGTAGTATTTATTCTACCAAACTTCTTTACAGCCTAGTGTGCAGAATGTTTTCCCAAAATGTCTGATGTGGCTTCTGGGATATACTGATACTTTAAAATTGTTCAATATTAGATGTTTTTGCACTTCAGTGTATTTGATCTCCTTTTCTCTCATTTCTAAAGATGGCGTCCATGGTGTTCCAGCTGAGGCAGCGTTGGCATAGCCTGTTCTTGAGGAGGATCCGTTGCCCCTCTAAGCCATGGTCCCAGCTGGACGAGGCGACAATTCGGGCCATGGTGTCCATACTGGGTGCCGAAGAACAGGCAGCCGGCCTGCAGCAGCCCACGGGTATTGGCCAGAGACCCAAACCCATAAGTCCAGATGAGCCTCAGCATCAGTCAAACAGCTGGAGGAGTGGACACAGGAGTGTCATGGAGCAGAGTCATGAGGCTCCCACACCAGATAGGTAAGACTTCCAGAAAGACAAAATGCTCATAAGGATAGCTAATACTGAGCAAGACAAATATTGTGTAAATTTGATTTTCCTCAAAACTACTACTTTAGGTCTTTAACTTAGGATTTTTTTTAAGATTGTACCATGATTGTACCATGGTTATGTTTTATTTCTCAGGTCTCCAAAAGTGCCATCTGCTGTTTCTCTGTCTAAGAGCCAAAGAGATAAAAGTGCTGTCTTTTCCAAACGTTCAGCTGATGACCATCTGCCAGTAAAGTCAGACAGCCCCAGCTTAACCAGTCCCAGTGCCAGTCCCTCGTCCAGTTCGTCAATAAAAGGACCAGCCGTTCTTATGTCACCTTTAGCTGGGGTGGGTAAAACTTTTTTTTTTTTTAAATTGATTAAACAAGTAGAATAAAGTAAAGTGAATAAATTAAGCTCACAATGAAATGTGCATCTTTCAATTTAAGAAATTTGCCAAACTGAAATGGAATTTACTCTGACCCATTAAATATGCAAAGAAATGTTAAAGAAAGGATTTTCCTAACATGGACTATATCTATTTAGGAGGGTAAAGACTGATGGAGAACCATATTTGTAATAAAATCCTGTAATTCAATTTAGGTTTGTTGATATTATAGTGCTTTTAATGGTAGGCATCATCACATCGAATAATGACACCAAATAGTGGGATATTGATAATAACAGTACACAAAATTATGAGTTGCAGCACCATTTACTAAAACATTGCAAATCTGCAATTTTAGAGAAATAAATAAATAAATAAATCTGGATTTTTAACCAGTTTAGAATATGCGAGTGCCACCTTAACCTTCAGCTTAATACATCCATACATCCTTTCTTGACCTTAGCATAGACTCTATAGTCTGTTCCTTTTTTTTTTTTTTATCTTCTGTATATAATATTTAATCTACTCCAGGTTTCCAAGTCGCCATCACTGAGGCCCAGACCATCAGTGCGTTACTTCATCATGAAGAGCAGCAACCTGAGGAACATCGAGCTCTCCCAGCAGAGGGGCATCTGGTCCACTACACCCAACAACGAACACAAACTGAACCGAGCCTTCCAGGAGAACGGCACCGTCTTCCTTATCTTCTCTGTGCAAGGCTCCGGACACTTCCAGGTGCGCCATGAGACTCAAAAGGATTTAAACCTTTAGTAGATTAAAATAAAGTAGAAATCCTGTTTCCTTTATTTTCACCTTCAAAAATAGGCAATCCTACTTCTAATCTTGTGCTAATCTTGTTGTAATTATGTTCTATATTTCAAAGAATTTCTGTAATCACACACTGTCTCTCAGGGTTATGCTCGGATGAGTTCGGAGATTGGCTCGGAGCGCTGTAAGGACTGGGGTGCGACCGGTCTGGGAGGAGTCTTCAGTGTGGAATGGATCCGTAAAGAGAGTCTTCCTTTCCAAGTCACTCACCAACTCCTCAACCCCTGGAACGACAACAAGAAAGTGCAGATCAGCCGAGACGGACAGGTGGGTCACAATCAGGACAGATAGCCCGACAAGGTGCCGGTTTCTAATTGGTTCAAACTGCTCAGCTTTTTTTTCCCACTACAAATCTTAAGAAGATGGTCTTTTTATGGAGAGCTCAAGTTATGGAATTTATTTTTTTTTTTTAATAGCAGAATTAAACACTGCAAATCATGAATCCATGGTCAAGGAAGGAAACAACAGATTTACCGGCAATTACAGCAAACTAAATGAGAGCTATATTGCTACTGCTGATAATAACAAAACATCTTTTGAACAGTTAAACACTTTTACAAAGTAGAAATAATAATAATAATAATAATAATAATAATAATAATAAACATTTACAAAAATCTGTAGATATCTGTAGTATCTATAGATGATAGAATTGACTTTGACTTTAAATGCACAGAATGCTCCCATCTGATGAGAGTTATTTTTCTGGCCTCCATTAAGAGAAACTTGAACAATGAATCAGGATTTGTAGATTTCTGTTAAAAAAATTAAACATTGCAATGGTCAAGGAAGAAGCAATGGTTTTACTCACAATTGAGAGTCACATTGCTAATGCTGATGCTTAAAAAAAGACCCTCTATGCTGCTACACACTCTGCAAACAGCATTTATAAAACGTGTTTTTGCATGTAATATATGATACTTCTGTGATGGCCTTGTGGCTTTATTTATGGTATTGTTGAGCCTCATGAGTGAATTTTTAAATATTTATTAAACAGACTGTCATTTTTCAGCCTGGTCCAATTGTAAAATGTGTTTGTGTCAGAAGCAGTCATACATGGAGTTGTGCACTGGAAGCACTATTGAATTTCATTGATGACATCGTCATATAGCACCAAACTCTTTATATTCTCTCTGAAAGGCCACTGAATTCAGAGCTTCTCTATTTGTGGGCATATAATAAAGTGGTGTAGGTGAAGCAGACGCAGATGAATCCTTGACCTATAGGAAACAGGGAAAAATGAAGAATTACGATTGGATTATTAAGACTAGAGCCGTGTTGAAATAATACTTACGATATTAAGCAGTTTGTTCTGAATATCAACCAGTTCTGTCTGAATTCTCAGTGGACAATTAATTTATTACTGCTAATAGTGTATAGTGCTCTATGTAGAAACCCCATAGTTAATAGTGGACGAGTAAATAAAACTACATTTTCAAAGAGAGATCTGGTTAAATTAGATTAGAGAATTTACCACTATAGTGTCTTGCGTTAAATATTTATTTACATGAAAAGGTTACCGGGCCAAATCAGCATCTCCTTGTGGGAAAAAATATGAATATACACTCACCAGCTGCTTTCTTGGGAAAACCTGTAAGCCTGCACATTCATACAGTTATCCAATCAGCTGATCATGTGGCAGCAGCGCAGCACATAAAATCATGCAACTACAGGTCAAGAGCTTCAGGAGAAAAAAAGTCAGTGACTTTGACCATGGTATCGTTGTTGATGCCAGACTCTTTACAACCGTGGTGGACAGAAAAGCATCTCAGAAAGCACAACACGTCAAAAATTAAGGTGGATGGGCTACAACAGCAGAAGACTACATCGGGTTCCACTCCTGTCAGCCAGAAAAAGGATAGTTGAAGTTTGGAAAAATGTCTGGTTTGAAATTCTCGAGGCATTCTCAAATTTTTTAAATCGTAAATTTTACTCGAGTTTATCATAAAGCTGATTTGCTCAGAGGTTACTCTGGAATCTTCTGTTCGCCACCTTCTGCTGGCTGTGGTCAAAGCTAACAGTATTTCTGTAGTCTTTGTTAGAACTCTGGTGAAAATAGTAATGAGTAAATGTGTGTACATATATTTGAAGCAGGTTAAACCTTGTATATTTGTTTGTATGATGTGTAGGAGCTGGAGCCTCAGGCTGGAGCACAGCTGTTGCAACTCTGGGATCGCTTCTCCGTCAAACAGCAGCACGAGGTATGCAGCACTGCCTGAGGCATATCCTGGGATTATAAACAAAACATAATGTCATGTGGTGTAACTAAAAGTTGTCAGTAATCCAATTTTTCTTTAATGTCTTGTAGTAGGTCATGGCAAGTGAACTTTATAATCTTGAAGATGTTTTGCCACTCACCTGAGGGTCTATATCAGAAGTTTCCCGCTATTTAGTCGACCTTATAAAGACACACAGATGTGCACTAAATTTCTTAATGTCCTTAAACACACATCCAAGTGCTTAGACTTATTACTATAAGACATAGTGACCTTTAAAGGTGCAATTTATAATGACTTGAAGTGTTTCTACATCTGTAACAACTTTATTTAATAATATAAATTTAAAAAATATGCCTTAGATCTGGCTTATTTTTTTCATTCCAGACTTTAACTCCATCCCTTTTCCCTTTAAGGCAATCCACAAGGCATACATAGTAGAGATGAACAATATGAACAAGAATTAAAACAGAAGTTAAAACATGTCATAGTTAAATATTGGCCTGCACTAATTTGACCAATTTTATTTACATATTTGTTTGTTTATTGATTGATTAATTGATTGATTGAGTCATTGAGCCAGTGCCACAATTCAACAAAACCCACCAAAAAAACAATCTGGAGCCTCTGAAATGGTCAGGATACGCACCAAACAGAGTCAAATGTCCATATGCTTTGTTAGAGGACTTATTTGCATATTGCAAGTTCTAATACGTAGTTTCAGCTGAGTGGGTGGAGTCAGCTGGGGGAAGGAGAAACGCTTTTCCATGATTTATTTGGAATTGTGTCCTTTAGGGTATTTAATGACAGGTAATGACATTAAACCTTTTTTTTTTGGTTTTCCAGCTTTGAAGAAGGATGTTGGCAAAACTACTGTGACCTTTGACCTCATGTACCTCATCAGTAAGCGAATTGACGCAGCACTGAAACCTGAAAATGTCACCTCACTTCCTGTCTTTTCATACATATAATTAAGGTGATCCGAGAGCCATAGATATTCCACTGTGAAATGTATTTTAGCGTTCAATCCCGTCCCAAACATCCATTTACATCCATCCCATAATTATCAGTGTTGGCATTTTCTCTAGCATGGGGCCAGTTTTTTTTTAACTGCACTATTTTCCTGGCTGAGCAAATGTTCCTCTGCTGTCAGATTTGCACAGACAGATGAAATAACACTATGTTCATGTTGTTGAGTTATTTTTATTATAATGTGAATTCTGCTTAACCAAAAGAAATGGTCTATAGGGAGGAACCTTCATGTAAGATTGATTAGTATAATAGAAGAGATTCCCTCCAGATTCCACAAATGGCTTCTCTCTCCTCATGAACTTTACCAGCTTTCTGATTATAAACGAATGAGGAAAAGAAAGTCAAAGAACTTTGGCCAGTACATACATGATTTATGTGTTCTTTTCTTCTGTAATTTTCCCCTTGATCTTATGAGAGCTGTTATTTGATCACTTTTTATGATCATTTGTTGGCTCGGTTTATTCAGTTTTGCTTGAAAATGAACAGTCAGCTAATGCGTAATGTTCATCAATGTATTGTTTTATGTCAGATTTGAAGTTATATGATGTAATCTAATCTCTACAGACAATAAACAAGTTCATGTTTCAACTTTCAGATGTTTTTCTCTTTTTTTTTTTTTTTTTTTTTTTTTTTTTTTTTTTTTTTTTTTTTTTTTTTTTTTTTTTTTTTTTTTTTTTTTTTTTTTTTTTTTTTTTTTTTTTTTTTTTTTTTTTTTTTTTTTTTTTTTTTTTTTTTTTTTTTATGTGGTGTGAATCACAAATTGACCAGACCAATGCTAACAGTTCAAGAGCAGTTTTATTTTCTATATACTGTATTTACACTCTATGTAGATAGATGTACAGTGCATATTTCCATATAAGCATTTCAACATACTGCAGCACATTGCTGCATACAGTGAAGATTGACCGAGCAGGACCTCATAAACTCATCGTTTGTGTGTGTTTCGGAGTAAATCGTGTGGATAAACAGATCTACAGTGTCACTACACCGATCGTGAGTCACTAATACACTGTGTGAGTGTATATGAGTGAGCGTGTGTGTGTGTGTGTTAAAGGAGTTTAGTATGGACTGCGTGCCCTGCCGGGATGGAGGATGTGCAACAGCAGCTCTCCCCGCGACCCGCCCAGGAAGTTCTTCCTTTCAGCCACGTCTTCGTGTTCACTCCCCTCCACACAGTCTGAATCCAGTGTACAGCCGTCTGTTTGCGCACACACACACACACACACACACACCGCAGTGAGCTCATCAGCACAGCAAGTAATAACACCGGGAGCCCCAACTGCACTCTGTGTTTGATCTCAGATAAAGTGATGGGAGAATGGCAAGAAGGTAAGTACACAAAAATAGTATAGAATGCAGAAGACATATAATATATTAAAAATTTTAAGTATATGTATATAGAAAAAAAATATATTACTAAAATTATTACATTTATTGCAGCAAAACCAGTATATAGTACAGACTGTTATATATATAAAATAGAAAAAAAATTATATATATATATAAGGCTAATGATAAAAAGATAGTACTTTAAAAAATATACATAGATTTATAGAAATATATTTAAAATGAAAATAAATAGAAAATCTATATTAAAATATTTTAAAATGCTTACATTATATATTGTGAAATAAATAAAAATATATTTAAATTATTCTGATAAACAAAATAAATTCAGAGAAATGATAAAATACATAGAAAAAATATATGGTGAAAGAGATGTACAGAAAGGTCACCTGAGTCGCAGCAAACCCCGGGTGCAGCACAGCGACCCTCGTCAGGGCCACACGGTTTTCCTCCAGCCTCACACGGCAAGGGCAGGTATTCTTCCTCCAAGCAACGAGCCGTCACTGGAGATCCGATCACGCAGCCCAGTCCTTCTCCACAGCAGATATTGGGGCCAAAACAGCGGCCCTTATCCCCAGGACCGCACGCCATACACTGGAATCCGAGATCAGAACAGAAGATACTGTACAACACACTTTATTTCATGATCTGTGGCTTACTTACTTAGAAAGAAAGAGACAAAGAAAAAAAAAACATACAGGCAACAGGACTGAAGTTTCATTAAAAGAAAAACTTTAATCTGTTTCATGCAGCAACTCTATGAAAAGCTGTAAAGAAATAAGCAAAGTCTCACAATAATGCTGGACTAAATACTCCATTTCAATTATACAGCTACATATTGTAATATTTTTAGAGCTTTTGCATTATTTGGACTATTAAAATATTTTAAAAAATCACAGCACATAAACCAACATAAAATGTATGATTCTGTACATAGACTCATTATATCTATACCAGCCAAATATCACAATACCAATTAACAAACGATCTATCGTCACATCCCTGGCGTGTGACTTACCTGCCTGGGGACGGCATCTGGAAATGAGCGCTTCCCTCCTCTGGGGCAGTTCTGGATGTAACACGCAGAGGAAAGCGAGAGAACCGCGAAGGCACAGAGGAAAGAGGGCACCCATGCTGCCATTGTCACGTCTTGAACCGAGGTCTGACTCTCACTGGACTTTACCCACTTCTCCGTCTTGTCTGTGTTCACAGAATCTTCCATATTTATACCGAACATCAATCACTGTTGCCAATGGATACTCCCCCTCCCACGTCGTCACCTTGTCCTAGTGAAGTGGTCCCTCAGTGCCAACAATGGATGATTCAAAAAATAGACACTTTCAAAGAAAAATGGAGAGAACACAATAATGTAATTCCAACCTATTCATTCAATTGCTATTTTATTACTTTTTTTTCTTTTAAAACAAATCATTAGTCAAAATGTACAGAATGTAAATTAACCAGCCCATGCTTCTTTCTAGAGTCTACTTCCTGTATATGAGTAAGGATAACAGTCATTATTAACAATAATGAAGTGTCATAGGGTTAATAAGTAGGTGTAGATATGTGCACCGTTAAAGCACTGTTTTAACTTTTAGCCATTTTAGGATGGAGACCTCTTGCACAAAATGTATGTCGGTGCATGCGAGCTAATGATATGCATAATTCATATAGGGTATAGGATCGTGTATGTCCTTCAGTACTGATAGGGTGGTAGTCTGTTTGTTTGTCAGCCCAAGGTCAGGTGTGTGACAGAACGGTTGCAGAAGAGCAAGGGGTCACATGAATAAAATGTCTTTACAGAACAGTTTGTGCATCTTAAAATTTTAAGTAGATAACACTGGGTTTGGATTTGTAGTGCAGAAAAGTGAAATGATGTTTATTAGGTAATCACACGTTTTAGTTACTGAAATATATGTGTGTCTCTGGAAAATGCTGAAACTGAATTGACCAAAAATACTTTGACATTTGTACTTTAAGAAGACTGTCAAAATGTCCTCTCTTACACAAAATGACTAAATGACAAGAAATTTAGTCAATAGAACAAAAGAGATCAGTGGACTGAAGAGACGACGATGAGACTTGTGTTTAAACGCAACGACTGACTTTTAATTCATGTGATGAGACAGAGGCAGAGACAGATAATCAAAGTGATAACTCATTCCCCACTGTAAACATATAATTCTTTAAAATTTGGCAGTGATGTTTTTCCATCAGTAGATTAGCTTACAAATGTAGAGGTAGACAGGGCATCATTTAGTGAATCTGGAATCAAATCTTTAACTTTCTCCCTTTTCAAGGAGAAACATTTTTTTTAAATACTATAAAGAGCAGTAAACAGTAATAAATGAAACAAAGTCAATATTTGGTGTGATGAACCTTTGCTTTAAAAAATAAATAAATAGTCTCAGATACAGTGTGTGCAGTTTTATAAGGAAATGAGCTGTAAGTGTTACTGAGCATCTTGCAGAAGCAGCCACAGTTCTTCTGGAGACTTTGACTGTCACACTTGCTTCTTATTTTTGCAGCAAAACCCAGCAGCCTTCATTATGTTTTTCTGTCTGAAAAGTGTCTCTTACATAATATCCTGCTTTCTTTACTGACGTACAAACAGTTTTCTGTAACATTTAATTTTGTGCTGGAAAACGAACGTTTGGAATCTAAAATGTTTATACTGACTCAATAATGTAGAAGTCATAAAATAAAATCTATAACAAAGTTTGTACTAAAAAAATAGGGTGCCTAAGACTTTTGCACAGTACTGTATGTAAATAGAAAATGTCAAAATATGACCATGTGAAGTTTTTTCCCAGACTGGCACATAAATACCTAGATATTCTTCTGTCATTTTAACGTTAATTAATTTTAACACATTAATCAAATAATTTACACTCATTAATAAAGCAACATAGAATGACAGCCTATTTGATCAAGGTGTTTAAAATTAAAATCCCATAGATAGATAGGACGATTTGCATGTAAGTGTATTTTTACCACTTGGACAGACTGGGATGCAAATCTCAGGGACAAAATGTGCAAGTGTTCTACTTCCTTAACTCCTAAACTACCTACATATATTTACTATTAGTTTCAGAAAAAGTAATAATAGTAATAATGTGCAACATAAAAGGAATTAACAGCAAATGTACTCTTTATGTATTTCAGGACAATGATAAGCCCCAATTCAGCTGCTCAGTTCTCAGGTCTTTTTGACTGAAAGCGTTTGCCAAATAGATAAATGTCAATTGGAGTGTGTGGAATTAGTTGCATCAGAAATTAATCAATTATGCGCACAAACAGCCGCATGTATTATTCTAATTGATCTCAGTATTCACGCAACGCATCTAACGACTCATATCTATGCGAGGCAGCAACAACCTGTGGGATTCAATGTAATGTTGTAATATGATTTTTGGCTATTTTATCATTTTGCAATTGTTTAAAACATCTTAATGAGGAACACATTGAAACAATCAATTCCTCCCTCAGGCCTTAATTATATTTTATAAATGTGCCACATACAGTAGAATGTAGTGAGAGTAACACATCCATATTAAGAAGCTGATCAACACAATCAGCATCAGGTCACAACACAAAAAGCACAAACAGTGAGAGAAAGAGAAAGGGCCAAAGAGTCAGGCTTCTATGTGGCAGCTAGAAGGAACTCCATGTTCCATTGCGTTAATGGATTTGCATCAAATACAAATCATACAAGCATCAAATGACACATCAGCAGGACCAGTCTGTTCCGCATGGCCACCAAAGACGACGATCTGGGCCCAGGTTTCTCAACGCATTGTAGTTCAGATCTTCTTAACTGGTAGAAAGAGTGTGCAATGTGATGATCATTGTGCTGTTGTGTCTTTGAGAAACTCAGCCGTCTTCACCTAAATAAAAAGCAAATTGTATTTAACATGCTTAAATGTGGCTGGAAGGTTGTTTTTTTTTTAAATGCAGGCCTCTGATCTATCTTTTTATAGCTTTTCACAAAAATCAGCTCAAGAGATTAGGTAAGCAATAAAACCTGACAGACCGGCTGTTATAGAAAATCATAGATAGCATGGTGTAATGAAGAGGCATTACTGTGTTTTATTTTAAAAGTGTTTTATTTCTCTTAAATCATAGCAAATTACCAAGGATTACAGGTTTTTATTTATTAAAGAATGACACCTTGTACTTTTTATCCATTTAATGTTATGGAACAAGTTAATTATTGTTCTCTAGCTATAAACAGTCATTCCCTCACAAACCTCTCAAGTTAATAATACAAAAAAAAAATCATAGCTTTTTTTTTACTGAGTTACTGAGAAACCTTTACATCTGACTGTTACAAAGCTCTGACACTGGAGACTCCTTCCACAAATCTTAAATAAACACCTCCTTACAATAAAACTTATACCTAGAACCGATGTAGAGATGAAAGTGCTTAGATGTTCAAATCAAATTTAATATTAATCCAGCCAATATTTGGTTTTTTAATATTTTTTGAATTTTGTTTAGTATAAATTGTTCTTTTTTCTGGTATGATTTTGAAGGATCTGAATGAAGCCTGTTGTTAAATACTGTATACTGCTATAGTTCTTCTGGTGAATCCTAAAAAGACTTGCTGTGCTATTAGCTAACTGGTTCATCAGATGGAAATGGATGACGATACTTAATACATAGTCAACTCAATTTTTTTGGTGTCCTTCATAAGAAATATGGGCAAAATGAACCAGTATGCACATCATCCTTTTTGGCAAATTTTCTTCTGAAGGGTGCCAAAAATTTGCCATAGAATGAAAGAAGAGAGAATGTTTTTCAGCACAGTTTACTCTGTTGTTTGAGTGGAACAATTATAATCATTTTATGTAATATTAATTTTATAACGTCGATTTGTACCTTTTGTGTACAAAATGGAGCTGACCGTATAGTCTATAATGTAAGTATAGAATATAAATCTAATAATACAGATCCATACACACATGGAAAAAGATGTTGTGTGCTAAGTTGACAAAAGGAAAGAACATTGGTAATTCATCACCAAGGGCATCTGTGACTCAGACGCTGCAGCTGGGTCACGGCTGAAAGAAACCTGGTATACACAAACACACACACACACACACACACACACAATATCAAATTTCACAACAAAAAGAGAACTTCAGTAACTAAAACTAATGAGTCATGAAGATGTCTTAACATATGGCTTCTTTATTATTATGACTAACCATGATTTAATTTTTTTTAGGAGTGCACTAACCCTCCTGCAGTGCTTTGTGGGATTTCACTTCACTTTTACATGTGATTTTAGAAAAAGGCAAAAGTTCCCAAGTGGTGTCCAGGATATACAGTAAGTATATGGTTTTGGATTTATTCATATATGTGATTTTTGTTCACTTTTTATGTGCATCACCCTCTCTGTATCCATGCTTTTCCTCCCACATACCAGTGAGCAGCACAAAATGGACACCACAGGCCTTGGTGGAAAATGGCCATTGTTGAATCCCAATGTTAATAAAAATCAAGAATGATCACTGCTGTGTCTACTGGGGATTTTCATTCAGGATAAAAGGTAAAAGGTCAACATGCTCTTTGTAAAGTTTTTCTCTCTCTCACACACACACACACACACACCACATAGTCCTCTTATGATTATTTCAGCTGCCACAGGTTTAACAACTCATTTTCATCCAAGGACAAGTTGCTTTATTCACATTTTTCTTCCTCCCTTTTCACTCTTCATGGTTTCCCTTCTCATCTGCTTATTTGTGTTTTTTCACATCCATCACACACTTCACAGCCACTCAACATGTTTTTTCACATCCATCACACACTTCACAGCCAAACCCCTTTTTTTTTTTTTTGCCATCTTGTGCAAAGGTTTTTTTTGGGGGTTTTTTTGCAAGTTGCCATAAATCATATTTAATTTATTCTTCAGTGGCATGCTCTAGCCCAGTGTGTAGTTAGAGTTCTCACTGGAACATCCACTTTAGATAACATCCCAAATTGTTCAGCAAGGTCATATTCCACAAACTATATAAACAGGGCAAAACTCAATAGCAAAATCCAGGGAGGGAGCAAAGATCAAAACCAGATAAGCACTGTATAAAGACCAGCTTGGAAATGCCAGGTACATACACACTGAGCAAGTACTTCACAATGTGAGTGTGAAACTGGAGTCCTTAAATACTGTGTGGCATGATTATGTTCAGGTGTGTGTGATTAGAAGTAAGGTGAGTGTGAATGTGACAAAGTCCATGGGTGCTGGGATGTGTAGTCCATGGTGGCCATATTAGTAGGCCACGTTGTGTTCTGGGAAAAGGAGTTCTCTGTGGATGCGGGCGTTGACCTGACAAATAATAAATGGATTTAAATAGATGTGTTGTTATTTAACAAAGAAAATGTATCGTTTTAATTTTGTGACATTTTCTACAAGGAGATGTTTAACATTTATGGAAGGAGTCCATTAAAGTTTAAAGTTAAAGCTGGAACTTTAAGTTTTCTGACATTTTCAGGACAGAGGAGTTTACGCTTTTTGCTTGTTTACATCCCTTATGGTTGCAAATAAATATGTAGCTCTGTTTTACAGTGTAGCTAATGTAAGATCATTTGTAAAATAAATAAATTATCTCACAAAATAAATGATGTTGGAGCAATATTATAGCTACGAGGATTCAAAGATGTTCAGAAGTAAAACAAAAACAGACTGGAAGCAGTTATGAAGGCATTTTACTTATATTTATTTAACATTTCAACTGTTATCATTTTGTCTTTTTTCTATTATTAATATCTCAATCTATACTCGGGGTTGCCAGAGTTACAGTTTTTACACCAAACTGGGCTAGTTTGAAACAAGGTCACAGGTAGAAAAGTAAGTCTGGAGGTTTTCTGGGATAGTTTAAAAATAGTCTGTGGCCACGAAGATCACAAATAATCAGAAGTATATCTAATCAATTTCTGCAAACATTGGCTATGATAAGCAAAGGAAATATGAAGCATACTTCAACATGCTGAACCATCTGTGTTTGTGTGTGTGTGTGTGTGTATGTATGTATGTATTTCAGATACCTCAAATCAGAAATGCGTGTGCACCACGGTGAACTTGTTTCCCAAGCACTGAGAAAAAGCAGAAAAATGCATCTCTCTTTTCCAGTTTCTGAACATTTTAGACTAATTTCATGTCACTTTGTGGTTTCTGAGATGTAGCTGGGCTGGAAATTTTTCTGAAGCTTTTTTTGAGACCTGGAAACTCTGCAGTTTGCAGCATTTGGCAGATGAACTTCTGCATCTAAATCATCATACACATTCCTCAAAAATCCCTCTGTCTACAGTTCAGTCTATGAGCTGTGCTTGGTACATGTGTTAAAGCAGAGTTTAAATTTCATTTTAAGTCAAATAGTACCATATTAGCATGTGTTTTTCTAATCCTACATTAAGGCTTAGTATTTAGGCTTATGATATGCTTAATGTATCGAACTGTAGACAAAGGGATTTAGAAGCAATATAGTTCCAGTATGATTGTATATAAATATTCTGTTTTATTAAACTTTTGAGGGATGTGTGTGATGATTTAGACTTGCAGTTTGCCCAATGCTGAGCTGCTAGCAATAAGCTTCCCTTACATTAGCTTTGTAGCTAACAAATGTCTTGGGTGATTGATTGTGTTTTGTGTAAGCGTACATTTCCTTCTTCGCCAGACAGCTTTGGCGAAAAAAATAAAACAGTAAAATGTTAAAATGAACCGTTATCCATATTGATGTCTAATAAGCATGCTAACCAGTAAACAGTACAAAAATCAAACTCTAACAGAAATCACTTCAGCTGTGACCTGATGGAAATCTGCGCCACTCTGCTGCCACCCAGCGGTCACCTGGGAACATGACACCTCTGTGTAAAGCATTAGCTTCACATTTAATACTACTTTCATACTTACTTTAATACTTAAGACTTGATGATAATAGCTATGATAATAGCGGTACAAAACGGGAGTCTAAACCTTTTTAGTGCAGTGTTTTGGTATGGATTTGTCTTTAATTTCAGAAACAGCCAACAGACATTACTAAGTACATTGTAAAAAATACCTTGTAAATTTATATTAACATATTGACAGCTTTATACAGTGGTTTCATCTTAACCAAAAAATCTGAAAGCAACCATTTCGTTCAGTTCACAAAAACATAGTTACTCAGTAAGTAACTGCTAAAAATGAACAATGATGATAACAAACATAAAATCCATGCTTCACAGTCCTGAATAACACACACACACACACACACACACACACACACACACACACACACACAGAAAAAAGTAATCTATACAGGATATCTTAAAAATATCAGGCTAGCTAGCAAACGTTAGCTACTTAGCTAGGTTAACGTTAGCTAGCGTTGCCTAGCTTTCCTTCCAGTTAAAACTTGTTGCTTCACTAAAATAACTGAAGTAATGTTTTTTTGTTTGTTTGTTTGTTTGTTTTGGTTGTTTTTTTATTTTATTTAGGGTGACAAAATAATGGAAGAAAATGTAAAATTAGCCAGACAAGGTTCCCTTGCTGCTTCAATTCAATGCTATAAGCAGCGGCTAGTTTTACAGTAAAGTTAATGATACTGTAGCTAGTCAGTAAAGAGTTTTAATACAGTATAGTCTCAGAACTGTAAATATTTAACAAAATACCTCACAGACTACTGTGTTGAACAGTAAAATATATTTCTAGCGTTATACTGGTTTGAATACAGTGTTTTATTGTAGAATTGACAGAAAATCTCAGTGTAATGTGTCATATATTAATGGCAAAAGGCACTGGGTCATCATTTAGCTTTTGTCTGGATGGGTTTCACCAACAAGAATTAAACTAAACAGAGTTTAATCAAGAATTTGTTGAGTCAGTTAATGTCATTTTAAACCTGGCTTGACAAATCTGGGATTAAAATCCTAACCTGTGATTAAAACATTGACCTGAGATTCATTCTGGTTAATCCAGTTTGCCAGTCTAAAATAGTAAACATTATTTCTCTTAAGCTTGATCGTCTTCCATCATTTTTTTTTCTTCCCTTCAGAGTTGCACAAAACTCCTTCCTCTGAGAAGCTCTGTATTTTCCGCAGTCCATTTAATAAATGCTGCTATTTCGTAAATTCATGTTATTTGTAAATCTATAAAGTGTACATCTAAAAGGTCAAATCTAGAACACCTTTTCCACTTGTTCCTCTCTGGGAACCCTATAACACAGTCTTTCCCCATTACAGAGGGGTCCAAGCACTCCCTTTTAAGAAGCCAAGAACCCTTTTCTAAATATGTATTCAATAAAATCCTGATTCTTTTCAGTGTACAGTTTTGTGTAACCAGATTAATAGATCAACTTCATGTAAATTTCAGGTCAAAGTTTTTGTGTGTTCTAAGTGTTTGCTTTTCATATCAGTTTGTTTTTAATATCAGGAAACACACCAAGGACAAATCATCATTTACAATGACAATATATTAAGTACATTCATAAAGGCAAAATGAATCTGAAGTAGAAGTAGAGGTTTGATAGATAGATAGATAGATAGATAGATAGATAGATTCCAAAATAATGTGATTCAAGTGTATATAGTATAATCAGTTGATTTTATTAACAAAAAATGAGACATACAAACATATTTACATCAGACACAGGGTTTTTTTAGATCACACCTTTGTGTAAGCAAATGTATTTTGTGTGTGTGCATGCGTGCGTGTGTGTGTATGTGTGTGTGTGTGTATACACAGCTTGTACATAGTCACATCATATTCACATTATCTACATTTTTTAATGATATAGTCCTTCTTCCTAACCGTCTGCATTCCCGAATAACTGTCACTGTGTAGGTCACACTGAAGAGGAGAAAATCTGCATTAAATAATGCACCCGGAAATAATCACCACAGTCAGGTTCGGGTATTAAGGCATCCAGTATAATTTTTTTTAGAGTACGCAGTGCTGTTTTAATCCACAGTGGGGATGATGAGTTTATGCTCATATTAAAGGTGCAGTTTGCAAGTGGCAAATGTTTTTCTGCACTTACAATTTTAAAGATACTTTAGAGAACCTATTATTCCCAACATTGCTATCCAGTGGATCTGTCTAGTATCTTTGTTTTAGGCTTCTGTTTACACTTTTTCTGGCCCAGAAATTAGCTTTGCCTCTAGTCATAACAGAGTTGCTCGGCTCTATCGTTTTCCTTAAAAAGCAACACAGGAGGTGTATGTAGATTCAACACAGAGATTTGAATCTGTCAGTTGGGAAGAAAGGGAAGGCTTGTCAGTGCTTTATTGCGAAACAAATCCTTTGCACATAGCAGAAGGTGCTAAAATTACAAACTGCTCCTTTAAAAAGTGAGTCATATTAAATCTGGAATGCACTGCATACATGATTACAGGATGTTAATGACATCATAAAAGGACAACCACTGATGCTAGCTTTCCAGAAAGTAGAGATGATCCCCCATAACCTATATCATGTTTTTATATTGTCCAAAATCATCTCTTTAAGAATTTTTGGTCAGAAGGTGACTAACTTCTACATACAAGTCTTTCAGTCATAGACACGCATGTGCAGAGACCAGGACAAAGTGATTAGGATACAAGCTACAGTATCTTGATTTCTTTTGGAATAACACAGCTAGCATAGACTAAAACCCAGACTAAGGTCTTGTCCTGGTTTCCATAACCAAAATATAGTGATCCAGCTCATAACCAAGATTGTACTGTGCATGTATTGAATCTGATTTTGTAATGCACAACATTTGAGGAGGAAGTGCAAAAGTGCAACATTGTTCGACCCGGTGTAAATGTCCAGTCATGTGTCTCTGCACTCCTCAGAGCACCATGGTGGCTATGTGGTGCACCAGCGGCACCGTCTGCACCATGGAGGCCATCTGTGATGGAGAGACAGGAGATGGCTGCCTGGTTTCTGTATTGGTGCCTGCTGGCCGGTGTCTGGCGCTCTTCTGGTGCGCACGGAGTCCTGCCAGCTGCGAGTAGGCACTCTGGCACACGTGGCACTTGTAGGGGCGCTCGCCGGTGTGCAGGCGCACGTGGTTGCGCAGCGTGGATGACTGGCTGAAGCGCCGGTTGCAGAAGCGACAGGCGAAGGGTTTGTCCAGTGTGTGGATGCGCATGTGAGAGCGCAGGTTGCTGCGTGAGTTGAAGCCACGGTGACAGATGACACAGCGCATGCGGCTGGATGCTGACGAGGACATGGAGGAAGGGGAGGTTGAAGAATTGCTGTCGCTTGAGTGGGAATCATCTGGGAGGAGAGACAACAGGGTTGCATTTTGTAACAGGAATCTTTTTAGAGTTAAGCTCCAACTAACTCTGATATTCTGATGATTCTGAAGGCCTTGATGAACTCATCTAAAAAGCCTCTGACCCCCTACATTCTTATCATCCTTTTTTTTGTAATTACAATCCTTTCCTATAAGTTTCTCTGTATGATGTGCTTCAAAGATCTGAATAATAATTCAGGAATTTAAGGGGTTAAATTGTGTGTTGGAGCAGAAAACAAGAAACTTTGGAAGGTAACATAGGAATGGCTTTTACCTCATTTTGCAATATTTGATGAAGACATCATAAAATTTCTTCAGTTCACTATATGAGAGGTTCATAAAGCTTTGATGGGGGAAATGTCTTTTTTTTTAAGGTGCAAAAACTTTAGAATTATGGGATTTCTTCACTGAAATGGACACATTTGAACAAAATAAGGAACCATATATTACATTTATGTTATTCTCCTTTCTAAATGAGATTTTTAGGGTGTGAAATAACTGGCCAAAAAACCTATAAGGTGCACAAAAAGATTCCTTAGAGCAATGCTGTAGGAAAACTATCTACAGCTCTTTTAAGTTCCTTAAAGCCATTTTATTCCATAATGCTTCAACTACTTTTTGCCATAATAGACTGAATAATGTTCTACCACAAAGATCTGTCACATAGTAGTAACATTTATGATGGGAATTCTTTTTCTTTGTAGCATCTTAAATGTGGATAACGATTCTTTGTGAAACCAAAAAATGGTTGTTCTTTGACATCAGGCTAGAGAAACTTTATTTTTTAGATTGTGAACAAGCAGATATAAGGCAATACATCTGATAAGGCAATACATCCAAAAAAATTATAGCTGGTAGCTTTGTTCTGAGTCTCTGAAACAAGATACTGATTTTGTTCAGCTGAGCACAATGTAATTTAATTGTTATACCATGGATCACCAGTAGAGGGCGACCTTGCAAAGAGAATTCCAAGATCATCATCTCTTTCTCCATCATGTAATGTAAGGTTAATGAGCATAATTCCTCTTATATCCTTGGTAATCCTCAATAGAAGTGATGCACATAATTCACAAAAAAAAAAAACACATACAGTCTCTTTCATCACACTTACCATTCCTGTTTCTTTTCTGATGCTCATCCTCAATGCCAGGAACACCAGGAATTCCCAGAAAGGTGTTGTGTGAATTCCCATACCAAACAAGCAGCTCCTGATCAGGAGGAATAGTCTAAATAAAGACAAAATTCAAATAGTTTACTAATCAAAAATAACATTGTTAATTACCTATATTTAAAATAATTTGTCTCAAAGATGAAAACATGCATCTGTGTATAAAAAAAAGTTGGGCAATGCAGATATATTATATTTGACTGATGCCTTTATCCAAAGCGACTTACACCTGAGACAGGTTACACCTGAGCAGTGATTCTGGGATTTAAACTCACAACCTGTCAGTCATCAGCCCAATGCCTTAACCACTGAATGTGCCCTAGACAAACCAAGACAGATGTCCACTGAGGTGAACTGATAAAGATGAGTCTCTGACCTCCACAGCCTTGTAGAAGATGCTGCTGCCGATCTGGACCACCTCCAGGTTCTGCTCCTGCTCGTTCCTTGCACACTTGATGTAGGTCATCCAGCTGCGTTGGTCCTCCTGACTCGCATCTATGAAGCAGCGCACTGTCCCATCCTCATTAAACACCTATAAGCATGTGCAGAGGACAGACATTATGATGAATGACATGCAAGGGCATGGGTAATTTTTGAAAAGGTGTGCACAACAGCACATCAGTTTCTGAACAGCTGGAGTCCAGGACAAATTGGTGATCCTCACAAGTCCAAATGTGAGACTCAGTGGGAATTGATTCTTCATTGTACATCACTGATATTTGTACTGGTATTTATGAATCAGTTTATAGCCTAAGGAAGCATCTCACCTCCCACATGAGGTTGTTGTTCTTGAGCAGGTCCACGTGCTGGGGATAGAGGACACGGCCAGTGAACGGACCCATCTCAGTCCCAGCTTTGATCCATGTCTTGGAGAAAATGCCCAGGCCTTCCCCAGGGATGGAGCTCTGAGCGATGATCACCTCACTGGGCAGCACCAAGCTGGACAACTTCTGAACCTCTAGAGGTGAAAAAGCCAAAAAGTGAACATGAATAATGGGATTTAGTGCAATGTATTAAGTACGAAAAAATAGATATACAAAAAAAAAATCCATGGGGGTAAATTAACATATTGTTTCGATGGCAAAAAAAAAAAAAAAAACAGAAAATGAAGAGTTAATTCAAAATACCCTGCAAGAAATTAGAAAGACGCTCCATGCAAAAAAAAACATATAGGAAATTATTTCTTCTTCTTTAATAGCTCACTTCTTTATTTTCAGTGTCACATAAAACACTAGAATTGTTTTGTCATTAAAATTTATTTTACATTTTTTAAGTTTATTTTATAATAGCTAACATTTATGATTTTAATATTTTATATAAATGTAAAAAATATTTCTAAAGTATTAAAAATAATGTTTTTGGTTAAAAAAAAAACACTTATTTTTAAAAATAAATTGTTGTGGTTTTTTTTCGTTTGACAATAGTCCATTTACATAGTTACATAATTTGCAAAATAAATGATAAAGCTGTTTTAGTTTAGTGTACATTTCTGAAAAAGGAAAAAGTTCAAATCAATAAATCAACTAAATTTTAAGGCTAAAAAACACATCAGCCTGGTGAGATACAGCACCAAATAGCATACCACTTCGAGTTTGTTTGTTTGTTTGTTTGTTTGTTTGTTTGTTTGTTTGCGGTCGTTTGCTTTAACATACGGGTATTTTCCTGTGATTAATTGAATTCACGGATGGTGCAGGAGAATGTCAGAGGGACAGATCTCTGCACTTCAGGATTCGTTCAGCAGCTTTAATTCATTTCATGTCACACTGAAGAATTTTTATTCGTGACGCTGATATAAAAGGAGGTTAAACGCTCCTCTGTTTACTCGAGGCCCAGCGATTTGTCATGGCTCACAGCGATATTCATTAGTTTTTCCTCTGCAGAACCGGGGGCTCGGCTAATTCCAAATTCATTATCCTTTTAAGAAACTTTGTAGCCATAAATTTGCTGTGAATGAACGAGAGCTTGTTTTAAAAGAGCCGCGAATTTCACAAACAAAACCCTGAAAAAAAGGCGATTAGACGGCTGACATGGTGTGAATGGCGATAGAAATGGCCTTCATGGTGCATTAGAGGAGGAACAGCCATCTTTTCAGGACACAGAAAGAAAGAAGAGAGAGAGACAGAGAGAGAGAGAGAGAGAGAGAGAAAGAGAGAGAAAGGAGCGATTAGCTGCCAACGCAGGAAAAGATTCTGGAGATTGATGAATGATTTAAAAAAAAAAAAAAAAAGTGAAAAGAAAGGGAACTTCTTTTTCTTTCTCTCTACAGTTTTGTTTGAGTGGAAAGTTTCTCAGGTCAAAGCACAAAGTTAACCAAATGCATTACTGCCTTTCTGCTTTGTGCGTAAAACGAATCAAAACGTGCCTGAGAGCTTGGGAAAGAAAGTTCAGCTCGATATTTCTGCTTGGAGAATAAATCACAGAGCACAAACCCTGTGCAGGATGAGCTCTCCAAGTGTTGATCTTCTTCACCTGATCGTTTCTATCCAGCTGTGCTTAAAGAAACACTGCAGATGTTAATGAAGAGTTAATTGGCTGTATTTTAATTTAATCCACCACTGGCTTTGAGGGGGTTTTTTTTCCCATCATATAGCTCCATTTTACTCTCTTTAGACAGTGAAGTCTAGAATTCAGTTCTGAGTAAATACTTAGTGTAAAAGCTGAAATAATTTCGGTTAAGGTTAGTATCTGTTCATTCCTGATATTCACGATTCCACGTGACTTGTTTTATTAATGCTGCTGCAACACACTTCGGAATTTCTCCAGCCAAAAAATAAATATCTCACAACTGGTTGTTTTTCAGTCCACCAATTACATATAAAATAATTAGCTATAATAAATAAAGGGTTTATAAAAAATAGGAAAAGACGAGCCTAAATAATAAAGCAGCAATAATAATAATAATAATAATAATAATAATAATAATAATAATACATTACACCAGTACACCAGCGCTATTAATATCTAACAAGTCTATTAATCAAATTAATGACTTAGTTATTCCATAATTCACGTGTAAACAAATTAAATCTTATCTTTAGTCTACAAATGTTTCCAAAACTATAAAAATGTGTTCATGAGCATTAAAACGCACATTCTATCCTTTAACTATGTGCATGTCAGTCTACATATGCTGGATAAGAATAAATAATCATTTCTTTTTAAAAATGTACGAAATCATTTGCATAAATTTAATTTGATCCGCGAAAAGTCTCAGTCTGCTGGAAAAAAAAACACATTATTTTTAGCTTATTAATTTGTTTAAAATGTCGTTTTGACTTTTGCGTAATAGTGGAGAGAAAAACCTTCTCTGGGTTTTATTGAACTCGCTTTTACATCTGAAGGCAAACTGGTTAATTATTTTAAGTGTTAAAACCATTTTGCTGGTTAGTTAATAAAATTTAGGCTTAATATAACTGTAAATATAACTGTAATATAACTGTAAAAGTTTCTCGTGTAGCCTGTAAAAATGTCCTGGACATATAAGCATGGAAATGTAAAGGTGTAAAAGAGTTTTGGATTCGCATTTGCAAGTGTTTTAGCTGAAATGTAGTCCTAAAGCATTTAAGAAGATGTTAGAAGAAGAAGATGAGCATGTGAGCAGTAGGAACAGGGCTGTGGAATAAAGCTGAGGAGCTGAAATACCTCCGGAGAAGGACTGCGCCAGGACCTCAGCCGTGAACGCGGTCTTGCTGATGGGATGCTGCGGCTTCTCTTCAGAGACCTGCTGGGGATGAGGATGGTGAGGATGAGGATGATGGTGGTGGTGATGGTGATGAGGCTGTTCCCCCAGCACGTTTCTCCATCTCCCGTACAGAAAGCTGTGCAGCACATCCGAGGTGATGATTTCACACAGAGACGCATTTGGAGACTTGAAGCCGGACTTCATCCTCAGCGCGTCAGCTGGGAAAACAGAGCCCATGTCGCTGTGTTGGAGAGGAAAAGAAAAGACAGGAGAGGGGGAAAAAACACAAGAGAGGATATTCCTTCTCAGCTCCAGAGTGTTGCTCTGGCTCTTATATGTGCGCGTCCTGTTTCTAATGAGCTCTTAATGGCCCTCCCTCCCTGCCTTATGGGCTTGCTCTCCTAAAGGGGGAAACTCTTCGTGTAGGTAGGTAGGGGACAACCCCCTGTTGAAGTGTGTGTGTGTGTGTGTGTGTGTGTGTGTGTGTGTACGCATCTTTGTGGAAAGAGAGACAGATACATAATAAAAGATTAGAGATAGAGAAAGAGGAACTTTATATAATCTGAAAAAAAGCGTGGTTATATTGTGCTTATATTAGATACATTAGAATAATCTCAGTTCTGTGCATTGCTAATTGTACACTCATAGAAAGAAATCTGGTGAAGTCTGTAATATTATATCCAAAAAAACAAAAACAAAAACAAAAAAGGATATAAAATATATTTAAACCAAGTAAAATTAAGAAAACATGGTTCTTTTTAACACACTAAAGGAACCTGTTGTATATGGTTCTGTAAAGAAAATGGAACAATTATTCAATATGGCACCAAAAAGGGTTCTTTCTTGGCACACACTCAGAAATAAATACACCAAATTGCACTTTACACTGTCATTAAGGTGGTGCAACAAGACTATGTTTTGTACCCTTAGAGTGTATGTCTTGTACCTGGGAATGCAGCTTACATGTAGTGTACCTTTAGTGTAAAGGTTCTTCGGTTGTCCCTTGAAGGTTCTCTGAGTGTTTCACTATCCAAACTAGAACCCTTTTAGGAGGAACCTGTATATAACTATACAAAGAACCCAAAGAACCCTTTTTCTAAGAGTGCATGTGTTTTATGTTTCACTTGCAATCAATTTAGCAATTTTTAATACAGTGGTTAAGACTTTTGCACAACTTGTGCAAACAACTCTGCACAAAACTTGTTACATTATAGACCACAGGTTCCCAACCCTGGTCCTGGAGAACCCTCTGTTCTACACATTTTCCACACAAGTTCATCTCAGGAAGCACTGATAATTAGCTGATTAGTGTGGAAAATGCTAAAATGTACAGGACAGGGGGGTTTCTAGGACCAGGGCTGGGAACCTGTGCTATACAACTGCATAATAATCCAGGTAGTGTACATACTGTACAGACGTGTGTATTCATGCCAACTGCACAATTCTATTTATTTATATTTTATCTTGTTTTGATTGTTTTATTCTTATTTAATTGTTAAGTGAGAAAATCACCACAGATGTCGGATCAAGTTCAGTTTGCAGGTGTCACACAAATGCAACCTCAAGACGATTCAGAATTCACAGGAATCGTAAAGACAAAGAAAGTCGCAAGGTTTTGTTTTTTTTTGTTTTTTTTTTAATGCACATAAACTGCAAAATTCTATGGAAATTTCCTAAACTTACCCTTTCACTTGATTCAGATTGGTTTGTATGAGTTCGTATTTGAACATGTTGAAACAGAAGTTAAAAAATTAAGCTCGAATTTTGGTTTGGAAATTTTGTTACTCTGAATAAAAGACGCATTTTTGCTTCACTGAACAGATTCAGGATTCAGGATTCAGCTGGTGGTGACTGTTTGGTCGTGTGAGTTGTGCATCAAAACAAAATTAGCTGCATTTTTATTTGCAAGAGCATAAATCCGCACTTTCCTTTCTTAATCATGAAACTCAGTGAGAAGTAAGAAATCCCAGCAGTCCAGCCCTGAGAGGCTCTGCTACATATTTTCTCATGATTTTCTCATCTCGTGTCTTGTTTGCGTTTTACATCCATAAAGAGAGAGCAGTGCGCTTTTACTGCATTGTTCCTTCTTTTCCAAAGCTCCTTTTTCTCCAGCTCTATCCTCCTATAAAAGGTGATTAATATTCATAGTGGTTCATATGAAGCCTTCAGCTTTTTGTCGAGCTTCTCTCTGTTTTCCTGGATGGAAAGAGTGATTTAAAGGAGCACTTTTTTTCGGTGAACATCTTTATCCCGTCCCTCTCTCCATTCACAGCGTGAAAAGTGGCGCAAATCAATCTTGCACGGTGTTTTTTTTTTTTTTTTAATCAAGAAGATTTGATGCACTTGCCCTGGCATGTGAATAACTAAAGCAGGGATCTGGTCCCATTGCTCTCAAAGTGGCTGTGTCCGAAATCACAACTTGGTCACTATGTAGTGCACTTTGAAGGAGTCATGATGTAACTGAGAGACCATATCAGAAAATATCCAGTGCCTTTTATGAAATTCAACAATGAACAATAACAGGTAGTGAATAGGGTTATAATGGATGCCACCCTGTACAGAATGCATATCATGTAATGACTGTGTGTCCAAGAGGACACTTTGCAGGCTGCACATTCTCAGGAACAAAGGTACTAAACTGTATTTTGGTACTTTGGTACAGTTTGGGGTGGTACCATCAAGGGAACATCTTTTGCACCATTAATTAGCTTTTAGAGTAAAGCTTTAAAGGAGCATCAGTGCTTCATAAGGTCAAATTATACACCTTAAATGATTTTAAAGGTACACTATATCCATGTTTCCAGGTGAAAGATATATACACACTAAAAAACATGCACGTTGGATGGTACCATCCTATGCAGCTAAAAGAAAAGGTACAGTTTGTTACCTTTATTTCTGAGAGTGTATACTGTAGGTGGATTAATGGTCATTCTGATAGTGTTTATGTGACAGAATATGACTGTACTGTCACAGAAGAGCACATGTACAAAATTGTTTACTGGAATCATATTTATTCACAATGGCAATTACTGATAAATAAATAAATTAAATAATTAATTTTATGACTCATTTTATGAGTCTTATGCATCCATACTGTACTCTTAGGGTGCTATAAAGAACCATGTTTTTTTAAATTTAGCTTGGTATGAATAAATTTTTTTATTCATATATTCCAATAAGAAGAAGAAGAAGAATTTCAAAATAAACAGTAATGCATTAACTTTACAGTAAATTATTATTAGCAGTAGTAGTATTAATGGATTTTTTTAAAAAAGAAAATCTATTTAGAGTAAGCATTACTTTATTTAACCGTTCTTTTAAAAAAAAAAACTTTGCTTGCATGAATCTTGTTAGTCACCTTGTAGGTGTAACATTACACTTAGACACTAAAGCTCATGTTTTCCATACACACATCTTCTAGCCTTCATCAGTGTCACTTTCTGACCACAGCACCACTACTGGCTGGGGAATTTTGGGTTGGTGGACTGTTTGTGGTGTTTAAAACCCCGGCAACGCTGCTATAACTAATACACTCATACCAGCACCACACACACACACACACACACACACACACACACACACAACCATGTCAGTGTCACTGCTGAGCTGAGAATGATTCACTACACATGTAATATGTGCTCAGCAATAGAGTGGGGCTGAAATGTACAGAGCAACAGTTGGGCCTCTCACTGCATGTTAGAGCTCATAAAATGGCAAAATCATTTCATTCTGAATTTGCATGTGTGTTATATAAAGGCTATAATTTAAGCCGTATAATTTGCTAGTGGTAAATCATTATCATTTTGTATACAGGAGCAGAGACAATCCTTTGGGAATCTTTTTTATGCCCATTAAAAAGGGATTAAGGTGGAAATACACACACGTACACACGCACAAACACACACACACACACACACACACACACATGTTAAACACACTGGGAGATCAGTACACTTCAAACACTGCTTCGTATTGGATTTAATTTAATTTAACACAAGCAGATATTTATATGGATGTTTATATTGTATAGGGTAATTGAATTAAATTTAACAAACATGTTATTTATTCAGGATGGAAACGTGCATGCTGGGAATATGGCCAATTATCATCCACGGAGTACAAGAACAAAAAAGTAAGCAAATTTCAAGAGAAAGATATTGCAATGGCTAATTACACAGACAGACCAATTGATTTATTTAGAAATCAGATTATTATTACAGTTAATATATTTGCTGTTATATATTTAGTCCTGTTTGTTCACAGCATTAACTTGTAGGAGTTAACATGTATTTTCAGTCTACACAACACTGTAGGCTGTATTTTCAGGACCTGGCAGGTAGCCCACAACTTTTTTTTTCTCCCACTCCACTCCCCAAATGAGATTAAAGCAACTAAGACATGTTTCATTTCTCCATGGACGTATTTCAGAGAGGATGAAAAAAACAAGAGGATGGAGAATGGAGGTATGAATGAGGGACCAGCTGCAGGCTGTCAGCAGGAGGGAGGATCTTCTCTGGCATCGAAGGCTCCTGCTGCGTCCAAATATCATCCTGAATGGAAAATGCCCAGAGAAGGTATTTGAATATCTGAATATAGCAAATCCTCCACACAGTCTATCTTCTGGGACACATTCAGCCAACGTGGCAGCATGAAATCAATATAGTGATTTAAGTAAAGCAATTCTGAATAAAACAAAGGCAGAAAAGACTCATCACATAGTTGCATCCAATTAGGAATGAATGTTTTTTTTTTTTCCTTACTAAAGCTGCTGTTTACAATGCATGCGACCTGTTGCTCTTAAAGGAACAGTTCGGACTAAAATGAAACAAAGTCGATCAATCAAGACAAGTCTGGTGTCTTTATAGTACGTAGCAGTTGAGCATAGTGTGAATTTTAGATAAACAGTTTCAGAAAATAGCAGAATAATTCTGCATTAATTTATATTGGATATATGTATATTAGCACCCGAGGTGTGCATGGGACTGGGGATCCTCTGGGGCCTAACAAAAAAATCATGGCTGGTCAGATTTAAAAAAGAAAGGCCACGCTGATTGACCTTATGTTCACACTAGCAAGCAACAGGCAGCTGTTCATTTTCTATGTCCGTGTTCAACATGACAATTTTTTTTAGATTTTCACAATTTTATGTAAATTAGGTTTGATGTGGAAGATTGACAAATCTAAAAGATTCAATCGAATGATTCCTGACACCTTCCTACCTACAATTAGTTGCAATTTTTGCGGCTTACGTGGCAACGACAGACAAACTACAAGTGACACAAATGACTTGTTGCTTGCTAGTGTGAACGTAGGGTTAACACCGGAGCGTATCAAATGAGACACAATGCTTTTACCATGCTCATTCATTCATTTTAATTAAATATTTTATCCTGCCTGGGATCACTGTGATTAATATGTTTAGATTTTTGTGAAATACAACCAAATAAATTTGTTAGAAAATATCACAGGATCACAGAACACAGTTGAGAATTATTTTTAGGAGGTCCTGCATACACTGCCTGGAAACTTTGTAAAACTTTGAGCCACTCTGATTCACTGCCAATTCCGACTCACCAGCCAGCTCTCCACTGTCATACAACAGCTACCAACTGGAAGGGTTGAAGGCTTTTTACTCTGAGACATGTGAAGCCAGCCAAAGACATCTTTTTGAACTGCTGCTCATGCTGTGTCACAGGGCAGCATAACACACTTAGAGGAAAGTGCTATCTACCCTCTTCCGCATACATGAGCGTGTAGACGGCAAACGATTAGCTAGTGTTACTGTGATTGACAGGGGAGAGAGGCTATGCCCCTCCCACACAGACATAGCCAATTTTGCTCTCTTGAGCGATGGATGTGGGACCATCGGGAATCAAACTCATGATCTCTGGACTATAGGGAAAACTCTTTTTCAGACACTGTAGTTGACACAATTTCACACAAGCAGTGGCCAAACTGGAAAAAAAAACCATAGGGATGGTGGGTTAAAAGTGAGAGGGATCACATCAGTCTTGTCTTGGCAAATCTAAACAATCTAGCCAATCTAGCTAGCCAGTGTGTTTATGGAATGTCAAATATATGCATCATAGCCTAATACAATATTAGGATAAACCACCAACTTCCTGATTAACTCCAGACGCCTTTCACTGGTTAACTCTGGTTTTCATATCTGCGTTTTCTCTTTAAAGAAAGTCCACAGGTTGTCTTGTGTTCAATTTGCCCTCTCAATTTTTGTCACTTTTTTTATACTAGCATCCTTCCTCAAATCGAGCTCTGAATACAAGTGTGTTATGCTTTAGGCATAAAGTTTGTACAATACTCAGTTGAAGGCTATAATGAAACATTTGTTTGTCACATTATCCTTGTAGCTTTAGTATCAAACTATAGAACTTCACACACTAAACATGTCCTGGCTGATCATCTACATTTGTTATTAGTGGAAAGTTTTGCCAATTAATTTTTTTTTAAATCTTCCACTATTCAACACTTCATAAAGTAAAACATTATAGTTTAGTTACAGTAGATGTAGCTTAAGTCACAGGCCCGATGCTTAGATTGGATTTTTGGATAGTGTCAGCAACAAAAGAAAGAATAGAAAGTGTCAGCAGCAAAAAAATGGGTTCTTCATGTGCCATATGATCTCAATCACAGAGAATACAAGACGTAGCCCATGTTTCCCATCAGCGTTTTAAAGAAACATTTCCTGCCATCGTTCCAACACTACAGGCTACAGAAAGTGCAGAAGTGCACCAGCATGCATACACACACACACAAACACACATATACACACACACACGCATATACACACACACGCATGCACACGCACACACAGACAGAGAAATGTGAAAACCCACAAGTTTGAAACCCAGAGGCGAGTTTTTTTTATAAATCCGTGTCTGTGAATGACATGAAGCTCTTGTGTTCCACTGATCCTCATCTGACCAACAAATCCAACACATACTGCATAAAGAAATGATCCGTCATGGTTCTGGAGACTTCAGCGCGTGCAGAAGTGTGAGAAAAGTTACCTCATGCAAATTGAAACAGCCTCGATTTTACTCTCAGATAACTCACGACACGAACACTCGGACTCCTTCAGGCCTGAACGCTACTATAAAGCAACTACTTTTTAGGTTTTCATATCACACAAGAAATCTGATATTCCCAGTGCTTAAATACCAATACTATATTAAATGTGTGAGGTATTACATCATAATCTTAATTAAAAGTCCAAATTACAACTGAGTGAAGTTTGAAAAGTGTCCACTCAAGTACTAATTAGAATGTGCGTAATTTTAACTGAAATGATTCACAGGAAAAGTTAGAAAGTTTAAGGTTAGGGGAGGAGTTTGTATTAATATTGTACTTATTTCTTAAGACTGTATTTATGGAATGAAACAAAATCCAACCATGTAATGTAATGAGTAAGAGCAAGTAAGAGTTATGGAAAGCTTGGCTGGTGTCCTTACAAATTGGTCTGGATTCAAATATAGGCTTAACAAGATACACTGACACAAAAAAATAAAAAATAAAAATAAAAAAGATTGATTCCAAAATAAGTTAGTACTTACTGGCAGCATTTTCTGTACAGTTTTCTTTTCTTTACAGTACTGTTCTCATTTTTTGGTGCACAATTGGACATGCTGAAACAATTTTACAGTCTAACTAGTAACCTAACCTCCTTGTGTTATAATGTTAGTGTTGTAGTGTCATACGTATTTTAACTTTTTTTTTAATCACCCTGTATTTAAAATATCTTCTGAAACAAAATGTAGCAAAATATTCTTTCAGAAGTACCTAATTCTAACTCTAACCTAAATCTTTGAAAAAATGTTTAATATGTAAAACAAATTCAAGATGCCACTTTTCACTAATTCACTGTAAAATAAAAAAGGAGAAATTAATTATGCTGTAGTACCACAGGACACCAGAGGAGGGTTAAATGTTTGATCACAGCAGCACAGTCAGCCCCAGAAGTTCTCTTATTATAGTGTGACGTTGTACAAGGATAGAACGAAGTTAAAAAAAAAAAAAAAGTTGGTGGTGATGTCATAAGATCACATTTGGCAGTTATATTAATTATATTTACCTGTATTTGGACAAGAATGTAAAATTTCAGACAAAAATTTCAACCCGTTTACTCAGAATTCACTTACAATGGTAGACTAAGGGCAGGTGTTGAACTTTTTTGGTCAATTAACACTTATGCGAAACTTGTAATTTATTGAACGCATTAATCCTTTCATCAGCGTTTGTAAAGAAACTCTAAATTTGTATAATTCATCCTTTCAGAGATGGTCCACTTGGATTTCAGTTTCCACACACATCACTGTCTCACTTTTTGCCAGTGTTTCCACATTTGTGCTCTTGCGACACTCCAATAACAGGCTTTCATTGCTCTTGATGGCTTAGTTTTAGTTTAGAGAGCAGTGATGTAGAGCGTCTGGAGTCCCTGAGGACCAGCGTGAGAAACGCCGCCTGAGGCAGTACAGCATCAGACCAGGCCGGTCTCAATTCCCAGCCTGAGGACTCGAACACGCCGCCATTTGACTCTCTGCTTCTCATCTTTAATAATCAGCATGAACTTTAATGGTCTTTTTGTTTTTCGCAGACATCGAGCTGAAGCCATCGATATTTCATGAGGACTCGTATTTCAGAGATGAGCAGATGTGTGTATCTGAAGTCCAAGCACGACAGAAGAACGACAGATGAGGGTAAAGCCTGCTGTCTTTTCATTTAACGGCCATCCAGTGAGCACCGACATAAATCTGAAGACGTTGGAAATAAAGGTACTTGCCAATATCACATTTTCATATCACAATAATTGACTAATCTTTCAAATTTGCATCTCACTATGGCTGGAAGTACTTCAACAGTGAAAGAAAACTAAACGGAAAAGAACCTCTGGTGAACATGCACTTGTCTGTAAACTTAAAATTCATCTATACATTTTTTTTGGACACTCACAGAATGGCACTGCAGTGCTGCCAGGTCAGTTTTTACCAAAGACTAATTATGAGCTGCTGCCAAAGGAAACTACAGGGTGTCTGAAAAGTCAAGAACCAATCAGAGTACTAAGAATTGCCAAGAAGCACCATCTCCACACTTTCATCCATAGTTAATGCCATTTTCACCTGCAAGGAACAGATAAGCAAGTAAATAAATAAATATGTAGTTTAACCCTCATTGGTTCCTGACCTTTTGCACACCCTGTATAACTTCAGTTACACCACAGCGCTGCTGAATTCTCAATTCTGATTGTTCAGACGGTGTTGATTCATTTTCTATAACAGCAGCTCTGACAGTAGTTCCAGCAGTAAGGCAAATCACAGGTTTATATTAACATGCTCGCTCCGATACATTTTCGTTTCTTTAGTAACAACTCAAACAACTTTAAATTTCCAGACATGGGAAAGTCTTCAAGACGACACAAAAGTTTACACAAGTCTGTGGTTTCTTGGTAACATGACAAGCTGCAGGGTTTTTTTGTCTTAGTAACTTCAATAGAGAGGAAAATATGAGAGACTGCTGAGGGAATGACTGTTTACAGCTGCTATAACGCAACTGACAACATCAACTAACTTGTTACATGGACATTCCATAACTATAAATTAATAAAGAGTATGACGTGTCATAGTTTAATCCATAATAAATTGCAATCATTGAAAACTGATGTGGTTTAAGAGGAATAAAACACTTCAAGACGTGCTGTTACAGGAAAATAAATCAACATTTATCTCTACTGTATATCAGGTCACGTCACACTACCCCGTCGTTGATTATTTTCCTATACCAGAACACCCCCATTGCTTTAGTCCTTACGTATCACAATGCATTTTCCAAAAGCAGACTTTTATAAAAGCAGCTTGGCCGTCACTGTGATGGTGATGTTAATGATATGCCCGTTTTTTTGTTGTGTTTTTAAATCAATTTAGGCCGATCAGAACATAACCAATTATAGGTACATGCCTAAGGAAACAGTGACAAACTACAGAAAAAAAGCACATAGCTACAAACGTACATAAATAAACTCTACATCTTACCACACGTAACATGTGTGCCATTTATTTCAGCTGTTAAAGGTTATAATAAAGTAGCATAGAAAATAGATTTCTTCTATAAACACCCAAAGTGATACAAAGTGATGAATTACATACACAGTCATCTTTCAGAAGAGATCGATACTGTCCAGTTTGGGGTATTTTGGCCCTTCAAGTGTGTATCTGAAAAGTTACAGAAAAAACCAAAGAACTAAAACCAATAAAATAAAGAAAAAAAGACAGTAAGTAGTCTTTTGATGTTTTTAATACACTGTTACCTGTACACATGAGGGAAAGGGAAAAAAAAACCAAAACACTAAAATTAAACATCTGAAATTATATCCCTTTTCATTAAGCGTTGAAGTTAATACTAGATTTGATTCATAACTAATCGTTCATACATATATTAGATCACACAGAGCAGAAAAGAAAAAAATAATAATTACTTAAAAAGTTATTAGCATCGGACTGTACACGAGTCCACAGTGTGTACTGGCGGAGGGGTGTCGGGGAGCCGGCTGGTACCAAATAAGACGACTTTGATCTTAATACTTAGAATATAAAAAACTACAATTAATACACAGACAGGATCTGGAGGCTTAGCAGTCTTGAATGGGTTAAAGTACAGAACATACATAAAAACCTATCAGTTCTCATTTTTTTTTTGTCCATAACATCAAGATGCAACATCAAATTTCAAATTACACATTCACGATCTTTGAAAAAATTTCAGTATGAAAACAGAGACAGAAAAACAGGGACAGTTTTCCTGCAAAATGACTCCATGAGGAAAAAAGAAAACTTCTTTGATTTTTAATTACATATATATTTAAATAAAGTATTTAGTCAAGTATCTGAGTGTACATACATAGTTTTACAAGATAGCAAAGGCAATAAACTCACAATATGCAAGACCCCCCCCTTTCCCATATCAGATCAAGGTAATAAAAAAAATTATCCATTACATTTCCATACGCCTAAAAAAAAAAAAAATCATCTAAGAACTACACGTTAAACATCTGTCAAAATATTAGAGAAATCCATCTTTGTTTCAAATATGAAATAAGATATTGCACCTTTTTTAAACCAGAGTACAATAAAATGACAATGAAAAACAGAATACAAAACACAAGAGGAATTAAATTAGGAATTGACTGCTGTTCGCCATCATCACTCATCATATTGTGTAACAAAAGAACACATTTTCCTGTAACAAAATATCACAGTTTTTTTATCACACTGAATTAAAATTGCTTTATGTAAAAAGGAAAAGAAAGAAAAAACATTTTTTACACATTCTTAAAACATCTCACGACAAGAACAAAACAAAAAATGGATTCAAGACTGCTAAGCCAGCAATTACGATTTTATTGCAACAGAACTAGAAAAAATAGATTATATTGCGATTGCTGAAATGTCACAATTCCGGGTTTCATTTTGGCCATTTCACTTGAATTAAAAAGATAGAATAGAAAAAAATAATAAAACAAAACAAAAACAGCTCTGTTTGTCCAAAAAGGAATCCCGGATATTGTTCATTCAAATAATGGTGTACACAAGTATTTAGTAACAATTTTTAACGTTCCTGATTTAGAAATATTTCTTACTTTTAATTTTATAAGTCATTCTACAGCTAGTGTTTCTCACTAAGAAAAAAAAAAGTAAAAGTCTTCAAGGCGTTGCAAATCTAGAAACCTCTGTTACAAAAGGTTTTTCATCTTCTGATTCATTCAAAAATCTTCAACGAAAAGGTATCCGCCCTAATGATCCTACAGGAGACACACATGAAGAGAAACGGAATACATTAGAATGAGGTTAACACATGAGATTCACCAGGGTTTCTGCATCATAGTTCTGTCAGTTACTGTGTTCATGTTCGTCCCCGTCCCCGTCTCCCTCTCTCTCTGTGTGTGTGTGTGTGTGTGTGTGTGTGTGTGTGTGTGTGTGTGTCCCTGTGCAGGCGCGTTCGCTCCCCTGTTCCCCATGCAGGCGCGTTCGTTCCCGTGTCCCCCGTGCATGCTGTCTGTTCCCCTGCCCCCCGTGCATGCGTCCAACCTGCGAGTCTGTCCGTGTGCATGTGTCCATTTCCCTTGTGGATGCTTGTGTCTGCCCGTGTCCCGTATGTGTGCGTCCACCCATGTGTCTGAACATCTGCATATGCCCATGTGTGTGACTCTCTGTCCATACCTGAAGGCCTGGAGCCTGCGAGTGCTGTGCCCCCTGGCCATAATAAGCCCCCTGCTGTCTGTAATACTCCATCCAGGCAGCGCTGTAGTCAGGAGTGGAGCTCTGCTGAGAGCCAGGACCTGCGGCCTGACCTGAGACAGACAGACAGACACAGAATATTTAAAATCATCCCCTGGTTTATGTACTTTCCACGTTTATGTTCTAATGAACCACAGAAACAAAGTGTGTGTCATAAAACTGCTACTACATATTAAGTTAAATATGGAAAACCCTGAAAATCTGTATGTAAATCCCAGATCACCCAAGAAATGTAAAGTTAAGTCTAAGAAACCACAGCACAGTCTGTAAGGGTTAAGTTCAGAGAGGGAAAAGGTGAAGAACTCACCCTGTTTCTTGTAATACTCCTCCCAAGCTTTGCTGTAGTCGGGACCAGTGCTCTGTGCTTGGCTCTGCTGACCTACACACACACACACACACACACACACACACACACACACACACAGGCTGTTAAGATTTAAATGGTGTGATTAAGCTAACTTACAGTTGTTAAAGACTGCATTTCGACATAAAAAAAAAAAAGAGAATCTTAATCTGTTCACGCAAGGGTGCACCTGACTGTACCTAATTTCACTGAGTTTTTAGACATGTAAATATACTCACACCTGTATGTATGTATGTATAAATAAATAAAATAAAATAATGTACAACAGGATCTCTAAGGATCGTGTGTAAGCTACTTGCCTAGCTTTTTATAATACTGCTCCCACGCCTTGGAATAATCCATCTGTCCTGTCTGCGAGCCATTGTGACCTGAACCCAGACAAAAACAGTGCAGATGACGATCAACAAACTGTTTTCATTTTCTCTTCCCTGTTTTTATGCAATTCCTCAGTTCTTATAACAAAATTTCCCACTGTTGCATCCTAGGCTTGGGGATATTTCCAGCATTAATAAATTAATGCCATAAGTGGAAATATAACCAGGGAAAAAAAAAAAAAAAAAAAAGCATAAAGCAAAGCCCTAAGTTGTGTATGGTGACAGAAACAATGAGATGGCGCGGTACTCACTGGGGTCCTGCTGGCCCTGAGGCTGCCATGTCTGGTATGTAGTACCCCAACCTCCTGTCATGAAAGTCTGCGGTCCACTGCCAGACAAAACAGAACGATTTAACAAATTTTCAACAGAACTCATACAAAGACTACAAGCTGTAGGTACTATATGAGAGAAATAATGCTCACTTCTGGTGTGGGTTGCTCGGTCCTTGGGTGAAGGGACTGAGGCCAAAGCTGCTGCTGCCGCCCATCCCTGAGGCCTGGATGAAGAGGACGCAGTGAGAGGAGTGAATCAGCAAGGCAAGGCAAGGTCAGAGGTCACACACAGGTCCTAACACACCCCATTAAACACTACCAATTGATTGATGGTGGGCAGGATAAACCCTTCCCACTTACCCATGGTCCAAGCGCGGCCAAAAACAAAAGGGCAGGGAAGAACCAAGACCACCAAACTAGAGGACTGGCAGTGACGGCCAATGTGTGTTTTGATGCAACATATTAGAGCAAGACTGGACTATTAAATGTGGCTTGGAGAAATGGATACACTTTTTTACACTTGTTTAACATCAGGCTATAACCTACATATTTCACAATCTGTGATGCCAATAAATGCAAAGTAGACAGCAAATAGTGCTCTGTGAAAATATCAAGAGGAGAGACTAGAGCATCTTTTTAAAATACAAAACTAACCTAATAAAACATCTTTATGATGTTTTCATGAGAGATTGAGGACAACTAACCTGAGCATGAAAAGCAGTATCAGCGAGTGGGGTCATTAAAAATGAGTGCAAGGCCCTTAAATGGATTTGATAGCGTGAATGAGTGATGCAAGTGTTCACAGAAACTGTCACATGTGAAAGCACTTCAGTTCTGCGGGCACTGAGACATGAGCATTCCTTTTTACACTTTGCTCGCGAGTCAGGGTGCAATTCATGGCACCATGAGATCATTTTTAATAACCATGCTCGCTGATACTACTCAGAACGCTTAGGTCAGCTGCCTTCACACTCTCTATTAAATCTACTGTTTAAATGATGTAACACGTTAAGCTAGTGGCACGTGGCAGAAACCAACATAAACTGATTGTTTAATACCAAGTAGTTTACTCATTTCAGTATCATTATTGACAAGTACCAAAAAAAATATATTCATACATCATCTGGGAAAAAAAAAAAAAAAAAAAAAAAAAGGTATTATGCACCCCTGTTAATATCCAAACCAGCACGGACAAACAAAGGAAGTTCACGATTTGGTACCTACCCCAATTTTCTCATCAATCAATTGCCTGGCCATCTCCATCTGCTGCGGGGTGCCTCTGATGGAGAAGATGCGCACATTGGGATCGGTGTTGAGAGGAGGGTTCCTCTGCAGCTCCACATGAGCTCCAGACTGCTGGTTGATGTTTTTAATGGTCTCTCCACCTGAGGAGAACAGGGACAAGGGAAGTTCTTGTGAACTTCATGGTGATCCAAACAGAATGGTATTAAAGCATTTTTTTGGGGGGTGAGGGGTGGGTAGTTGAAGGGGGGGAGGGGTGGGGGACTCCTTGTGGAAGTGCTTCCTCCTTTTTATATTTAACGGCTGGAAATATGTTCTCAGAAAAGTTGAAACCACGAGACAGACATGGGATTGTTCTCAGTCGAGCAAGAAGATCTGCTCCCTCAGCAGTGGAGCAAATTTTAAAGCGTATCCTCCTCCGAGTCCAAGCTTTTCCATTCTTTTCTTCATCGTCTAAAGCAAAAGCTGTTGGCAAGGAGATGAGACTTTGTCTCATGGTCCCCTGTGCAGAAACAAAGCCTTTAAAAAGCATCCTGTGGGTGGTGATGGGGGGGGTGAAACAGGGATGTCCCCCAAAATCAATTACACGTTTGTTCACTTCGGACTGATACTCGCTTGACCCAACCTGACCCCTGGCTGAAAACGCTCCTCAACTTATCCCCGCCTCTTTTGGACTCCTTGCCAAGGCGGATGGACTGAGCGTGGGCCATTAAGCTATTGTCAAACAAATTTAACTTCTGCAATAATGAAGCCATTATGAGCTCTCCAGAGGAATAAAGATCCCGAGCACTCGGTTCATGGACTGGACCTTGTCCTGGCTGCCGTATGCAGGATGGGCTTAATTTTGGAGGGGGTCTTAAATGGCGTGAGAGTATTTTGCTGGTGGTCTTAAATGCTGAATGAAAAGACGCTCTGGCAAAGCACTTAGCGTATACAATGAGTTGTGTGTTTCAGACTTAAGTTGGGAATTAAGACCCCCCTTGGAATAAAACTTGACAAAAGAGCACTTGTGGCTAGTCCTAAACAACTGAAATAAATCCAACATTTCCATTAATCCCAGCAACACACTCCAAACATGAGACATCTTTTTGTAAAGGTATAATAAGCAAGTTTCAGGTCTCATTTTTACCTCAGCCAACATTATTTTGAGTGATGAGTCATGTTTATGTAGCTGTGGTGAGGAAAACAGACTTCAGGCATCATTGAGATATTAATCACCAGAGGAAAAAGAGAAGCACTGACAAGATCCAGACTCGGTGACTTCGTCTCTTTCACATGCTAATGCATTATGGCAGGAGGAATACTGGTGGGCGGTATACAGACGATGGCACACCGGTAAAAATCCATAATCACTAGTTTTTAAATATCAGTTTGATTGTTCACCATATAAACTTGATCTTTCTTTGTTCTTATGTCTGTATTATTCAAATGAAATCATTTCAATTCGATACCTTGGTTTTCTTAAAGACCCTAGTAATTATACTGATGTAAAAGATAAAGGATCTTTTAAATTCTTTCAGAGTGCGTTTCCATAAAAATGTATATGCTGTTATAAATGTTTTGGCTATAATTGTAAACACTTAATCGGAACTTATGTGATATTATAATCACAGTGAATGCCCTGTTTACATTTCTACTGTCTACCACTAATACTGACAATGACAATTCCATGAGCATAAAAAAACCATAAAGCAATTATTCTGAAGTAAAAGCACGTGTCTACATATAATAAAAATAAAAATGAATAATCCCACATGAAAAACATTCATGTGTGATATTAGCCTTAAAATATTTTCGCCTCCTAGAAGAAATTTAAGGTGGTCGTGTTTCGCAAACCCATTACAAGATTTAAGTTGATTAAAGGTTAATTTAGACACACATCCAACACTGTGAGATGGTTCACTGAAGCTAGGATTTGTGCACCGGGGCAAGTCTTCACCTGCCGCTTTTCAAGGAATGGCACAAAATTGCACAACGAAGGACACAGAGAAACACACTACCTTTCCCAATCACAAGGCCACACTTGTCTGCCGGTATCGTGTAGGTCACTTCCTGTAGTCCTCCCGGAGCCATGCTCCAGTCAGCCCGGCTTCTACCCCGGCCACGGGGACCCAGAGCACCTCCAAACCCATCACGCTCCTGAGGGGGGACCAAAAAAAAAAAAAAAAAAAAAACCACACTTCAAGATTGTCCTGCACAAAGCTTCACCTCCCCCCTTGAAAATCTAACTGATTTTGTAAATCATGCAAATCTTTAAGCAAAGAAAACAGAAATGAAATGAAAATCTGACACTCATGTTTCCCCAAATGAACACTCTGTTAAAGCTCAAAAAGCATTTTATTTGGCACGCCCAACTGTTTAAACTGGTTTTAGGATGTTTGACAAAGGTGTGGTTTGAATGCTGATTTATAATTCTGCGTTTCAGCAACTTTAATGATGCAAATCTGCTGTACTGTGTTTCATACCAAAGAACAAGGAGAAGTACCTGTGCTGTGTGAACCAGCTCGTTGATGAGGTGAACGGCGTGCTGACATCGATCCGGCTGTCCCATTACCTGAGCAATCCGCTCTGGGCTGATTCCATCATCTGAGGAGACGTGTAGTAAAAACAAATATTAAAAACTATAAAACAATTATTTTCAGCAGACACTAAGTTTTACAATTAAACAGGTTAAAGCACTTGGCTGGTGTATTTCCCCCCCCCCACCCACCAAACAGTGCAGCACAGCTTGTCTCATCAATAAATCCAACTCCAGGACTATCCATATTCTGAAATGTTTTTCCATAACACTAATCTGAAAGTAGGAGAAGTAAATCCAGACATTGGTTGTCATGTTGCACAAGTCATGTTGCCCAAACACAAGTCCAAACACAAGTCTCAAGTGCCAAATTTATCAAACATTTGAATAAAACAAAGAGCACACATCTATTTTCTGTAGCTGAAACTCAAACTATATTCTACTCTGTGCATGTAGGCCACTAGGCACGGTGTACAGCTTCGTTATGTTAAAGCCCATGTTGGGCGCCAACTTGGTGAACAGGAAAACATTTGGAATTTGTTTACGGTGGATTTTACTTGGATCATGCATAAGCGATGCAAAATCAAGCTAAATAGTGGTAAGTGGTGATACGAGACAGTCTGGGTAATTTAATAAAAATAAATCTGAAACCTTAAACTGTTAATTAAAACGATTTAGCTCCTTAAATCTCCTAGAAGGACTTCAGAAATTGAAATATTTTAGTGGCAACAGAAAACTTAGATTCATCCTGATTAATGACTCTGGCTTCGATCTCTATTCATCTATGACGATAACGTTTGTCCAATCAATGATCTGCTCTATTTTTTCTTTTATATCCTCACACACATTCCAGCTCAGCTAGCACAGTAGCAGGATGAATAAATTCAGCATGGCTCACTTGGCTACGGTAATCATTTGGTGTAAAATCGCCAAGTGTCCTACCAACACAATGTATGTAGTAATGCTGATCTCCTGCTGAGACACGTGTGAGTGTAAAAGAACTTGCAGCATCATTAATCTCTCTTAAAGCCTTGAACGCTTCATCAGCCTGTTACGTTGCGTCCCCTTTACAGACTTAAGAGATTTGTTTGAGGTAAATGTGTCTGCACATGCCTTCTGTCCAGTTCACGTAGAGACATGCTCTTCCCATTCTGAAGTTAAACGAATATGTCTCGGCAAATTTAAAATTTGTTAAATGTAATCAAGCACAAAAGACTCAACTGGTGTCAGCTTAAACAACATGACGCACTTATTTATACAAATAGCCTAAAGTACACTGTGCAGCTAAAAAACAGATGCAGTGTAACATTTCTGTCAGCGCCTTTTACTCTCAGAAGTAAACTTTGTTGTTGGAAGTTGTTGGTCAACAACACACGTCTATGTTTAGGGGAAAGGATTTATTTATTTTTAATTGCATACGCTGTTGGCCGAACAGTTGCTTTAAGCTTCCTTTAAAAGAAATAATGAGAGATGTGCTGCAGCCACACTGACCAGGTTTGAACTGGATCCTCACACCGGCATCATTCTGGATCTTCTTGATCATCTCTCCATTTCTGCCGATGACGATCCCCACAGCAAACCTCGGCACTGCCACCTGTTCAAGCACAGAAACAGGGGCTCAAGATACACAGTGTAAAATGTTAAAAATGCACCGTGTCTGTGTGTGTGTGCGTGTGTTTGCACTTACATCCAGACTGGTTCCCCCCAGCCTTGAGCCGAAGTCTCCCAGTCGTCCAGTCCTGAAGTCTCCCTGGTCCTTATCCCGGATGATCTCTGCTACCAGCTCTCGTGCTTGCTGTAGAATACACACAAACAGCGACAAGTTAGCATCAGAAACACACGCTAAGTTAACCTCAGAACACGCTAACCACTATCACACCAGAACACGTGACTGAGAGGTCTCACCTGCACTTTGTAGGGATCGCCAGAGATTCTCAAGGGCTTGTCAGCTCCAGTGGGCATAGGACCATCCTGAATCATGACCATCTTCACCCCTGTCCTCTCCTGAAGGCAACACAGGAGGGAAGTTACAGATTATTTAACGAAGTAGGATGCATCCAAGCTGCAGGTGCCTGTATTTTTTAATGCTATTACTCATTTCGAAAGTAAAACACACCTGAAGTTGTTTAATGGTGTCTCCCCCTTTCCCGATGACCAGACCCACTTTGCTGGCTGGAATCAAGACGTCCTGGCTGGTTTCGTTCCCGTTCCGGCATCGCTCCACGATCTGACTGAGCAGCCGCTTCGCCTGCCTGTTGGACACGAACACAGAGATAAGGATCACAAAGGACTAAACATGCACACACACACGCACGCATACACACACAAGTGTGGAAACATGGAGTGTTTAGCATGCGCTCTAAATAATCGGCATCACACTGTTAAAGATAGATTTAAAGCCAAGTGCTCCATCAGTGCGTCACTGATTAACTGAATAAACAAAATCCTGGCAGACGGCAGTTGCTCAAAAACCCCCCAAAACACTGACAGCTAATTAACATGTTTTTGCATCTAAACCTCAAAATCAGAGTGTAAAAATTAGCTAAATATATTCCAAGGCAAATCACAAGGTTTCAGTGCCTTAATTAAAAACAACTCTAGCTATGTTATTTTGATTGCACTTGCAGCCTGATAAACAGCAGAAAGTTCCATGCTTTTGAATTAGAAATTGTTAAATTGTCAATGTTAGTATGCATTTGACTTTTCACATTAAATATCAGCCTTAAAAATTGTATTAAAGAGCATCAGTGGGGTTCAATACAGAGCAAAAAAATCACACACACAGCTACATTACAGAATGCCTTGAAATAATGAGAGCTTACTCAATGCTCTCTGGACTCCCAGTCAAGGTGCAAGGCCGGTCAATCATACCTCCACTTTCTACAGGAGCAACACACACACACACACACAAAAACACAGTTTACAACAAAAAACATATCTAGTGCAAACAGATAACAGTAAAAAAAAAAAAAAAAAAGCACAGTAACCAAATACAAAAGCAAAGGGTTTAAAAAAAATTAAATTAAATAAAAATAAAAGACAGTCAAGGGATACAAGTTAGCTCTTAGCTCTGAACATGGATGATGAGGTCATCGGCTTGGGATAGGTGATTTAAATGGGCATGGTATGGTTATGGAGGTGGAGGTGTTTAGGGGTGGAGAAGGGGTGAAAACCCACCAGCAGCAATCTGGATCTTGCACCCGGATTCCAACTGGATTCGAGTGATCTGCTCACCACCACGGCCAATAACTGAAAAGAAAGAGAAAAATAAACAGAAGGGCAATTTAAAAAAAAAAAGTATTTCCTATTTTATTTCCTGTGACGTAAGAGTATGGCAAGCTAATTAGCTAATTAAGTAACTGCATTAGAACACACTGGGCACATGCATGTGTGTGTAATATGTTAAGAATAAAACACATGCGTTTATAGGAAAATAATGTTAGGGTTAGCGTTACCAGATTATTTTATTTATTATTTTCCCATAACAGTACATTTCGAAGTTTCTTACTTCTCTTGTACCACAGTAATTTATCAAAAATTTTAATTTTTTGTTTATTAAATAATAATCTATTGGTTTTTGTCTGTTTTATACACAATCTATCCTGTTATCTCTTATAGCATGCAGTAACAGTCTTTTTTTCCCCTCTCTTGGCATTATTTTAAAAAAAAAAAAAAAAAGAGAGGAAAAAAAAAAACGTAGCTTGTAATGTTACCAAGAAACCGCAAAGCACAAATTCCTCCGTCCTAAAAACTTTCCAGTGTCATAAAATGACAATTTTATGAACAATTTTCCCTTTGAATACAATAAAGTGATGACGTTACTGACTCATGTAATTGTTTTTGCTGTATACGTGTGACCAAGAAATACTAATTAATACTGATTAAATATGCTTTAGGAATCTACAGGAAGAGTTTTTTATATTGGAAAAAAGAAAATAATAATAATAATAATAATAATAATAATAAGCATTCGTGTGAACTTCCTTCTCCACCACACAACTACAAATATTTTAAATATAAATACATATTTTTTCAAATCAGACATAAAGCTTGACCTGCACTTGTCGTGAGCTAGTGATTTGTCTGCCCCATACATTTTATTTGCTTTGAAAAAGAAAGACCAAAAATAAGGGTATGGTAAGCTTGCTTGGTACTTAATCACTCTAAAAATATTTTTTGATTAAGCTACAGGCTATTACCGTAGTAGCAAAACATTACCTACATAACCAAGACAGCTAGTTAGCCACATGACTGTATACCCTCATACCCATGTACTGTACCGTTCTGTAATTTTAAAAAAATTACAAACACACTGTGAGCATAGACTGACCCAGTGCTACTGCTGCGTCTATGAGCACGTGAACACAGCAGAGATTTTTTTTTTTTGGGTGACAAACCCCCAGTTTCTTAAAACTCTGTAATTCATTGCAATTATGTTCCAGGAGAAAAAAAAAAAAAAAACACTCTTGCATAGCTGTACTTACTGTAGCCCACCATCTTATCAGGCACTTTGAAGTCTTCTGTTATTATAGCCCTGGACAAAAAGAAGGGAAAAAATTATAGCGCAACATCACAACTGCACAAAAGAGACCAGCTTATGTAATTAGTCAAGAACCTGCAATTTACACACTTTCTAAACTGCAATATAAATATGAGGAAATGACTCTCACAGCTTTGAAAAGGTGAACACTTTTTTGTAATAAAATATGGTGGCGCAAAAATTTCCATTTAAATACATACAAACTACTGATAGCTGAACAGTAAATGTCACAGGCAAATTATTAAAAAAAAGAGAACAAAAAAGAAAGAAAGAAAGAAAGACAGAAAGAAAAAGAGTGTGTACCACACCTGTGTAAGGCAAACTGCTTAATCGAAAGAAAAAATAAACAAAAGAAATTTTTTTAAAAATCAGAAAGAAACTTTAAAATTTAAAAAGAAAGAGTGTGAGTAAAACACATAAGGCAAATTATTTAAACACTGATAAAGAAAATTTTACAAAATCAGAAAACAAAAATCCAAAAGAAAGAAAGAAAGAAAGAAATTAGGAAGGAGAAAAAAAAAAAATCAGAAAGTAAAAAGAAATGCAATTCAGAAAACAAAAATTCAGAAAGAAATTAAACAAAAAGAAATATAAAAACACTGGAAAAAATGAAATCTGTATTAAATGTACTGTACTGATTGTCTGCCTTTATCTGTATTTCTTTTTCCTGTATTATGTTCTTCAGGCGTGTGGTTCTGAGTCTGTTTTAAAACCTTTCTCAAACTGCCATTCGCACATTGCACCCACTCAACAACCAACAGCTCATTTTTATATTTAGACTCTGGTCTATGGTTGTGAAGAAGAGAAAGAAAGAAAGAAAAAAAAAGAAAAAAAAAAAAAAAAAAAAAACACCTCCACTGGAATATACAGTGTGAATGAAAGCTGCGAGAACTTCTAGGAGACGATTCAGAAAAACCTGCTGAACTGCTCAGCGCTGTAATCTCCACCCGGATTTTAAAAAAGGCTCAAAGCAGTCGAAAGCGAGAGTCAGTGTTTACTCCATGAGCACGGAGGTGGAATTCCGCTTTATGGTGTAGGTGTATGCTCCTAACAGCTGTGTGTATGGAATACTGCACGCTGATGAGAAAAAGGGTTGGAGCAGTCAGTGAAGGAGCGGAAATGCTGTTTTTTTTTTGTTTGGTAGAGCAACCATGCTGCACATGAATGTCACTTCCTAGAGCATTTATACAAATAACACGCAACCAGGCGATGCTTACGCACATCACAGATATAGAAACTAATACGGTTTCATAACAACGTGTCACAAAGAATTATAGTTGTATAATTTTAGTGCCAGAATTGGACATATTAAAGAGATATGACTCATCTGACTGTATTTGTACATCAAATGACTATGTATACTTTAAATTGTGTGTAATTTGTGTGTAATGAAGAAGAACTCACCTTGGATGTACCATTGCACCAAGCTGGTTCCCTACTTCAGGAAAAAAAAACAAAAAAAACAAAAATGGTTATTTCAGTACATTAGAGTGAATAGATTCGTCTGTGTAATTATAGTAGTAGCAGATTACTGTAATAGTAACCTAAAATATTAGCATTTTATTAAAACAATCGTGTATAAAGCAGCAGAAATGGACAGACAGTGATTCTCTAAGGGCATATCTTTATCTCTAACTACATTTATTTAGCCATTTCTGTACTTTCTTTTCCATTTGAAATCACAGAAAAATCAAATCTCCAATCTCACATCCCTGACGTCAATATCGCAGCACAGGAAATGCTTCCTCGCCTGTCAGTTTTTTGCTCACTTTTGAGCCTTCAGACAAAATCTGCTGAATGAGTTCGACTAGTAAAGGTCTAAAAATGACAGTGTTTCAGTCGAATTCATTTAAAATGAAACATCTGCAACCCTTTTCAAGTTAATAGTTTTAAAATAAAAATGCACATTAGCCAAGCTGAAGAAGCAACAAACCATAAACACTTGTATCTTTTCTCCATTTCTTTTGCTCCTATTATACATAGATATAAAGATGTACTCGAGTATGTAATTCAATGTCATTTATCCTCGTATCTTTACAAGCAAAATGGCGGCGCGTCCATATACAGAAACTATTTATTTCCTTCTGACTTTTCATTACTCTCTTAGTTAGCACATTGGAGCAAAACCACCACCGAATGTCACTTTGCTTTTATAACTACTAATTTACAGCTGAAAAAAACATCTCGGAATACGTGGTCTTGTCTTTTTGTCCGGTTTCGGGGAGCCTGTGCCCACTGTAGCCTCAGATTCCTGTTCCTGGCTGAGCATCCGAGATGCTTTTCTGCTCACCACCGTTGTAAAGAGTGGTTATTTGATTTACTGTAGTCTTCTTGTCAGCTCGAGCCAGTCTGCTCATTCTCCTCTGACCTCCCTCATCAACAAGGCCTTTCTGCCAGCAAAACTGGAAGTTCGTTTTTTTTCTCGCACCATTCAGAGTGAACTCTAGAAACTGCTGTACGTGAAAATCCCAGGAGATCAGCAGTTTCAGAAATACTAAAACCAGCCCGTCGGGCAAAGTCACCGAGACCACATTTTCCTCGCATTCTCATGTTTGATGTGAATATTAAGTGAAGCTCTTGACCTGCATGATTTTCCACACTGCGCTGCTGCTACACGATTACCTGACTAGATACCTGCACAAATGTGTTTTATTGTTGGTTTTGTGTATTTTAGGATTTTCCTACTGGGAGCTGCAAACCAAATTTTCCTGTACTTGTATGATGAAAATAAAGATATTCTATTCTACTTTTTAAAGATGCTTAAATAAATTGCTAACAAAAACTTTTGCAACACAGCTCTGAGTAACAGAGACGTCAATCACACACATTCTAGTGTGAATAAAGGCTAAGCCTGAAGAAAGGAAACCTACAAAGCAACCACCACGCAGCCACTACTTGCACTTCCATTTCTGTGTTTGTGTGCGTGCACGATACGGAAAGCTGTTTGGTAGTGATTTCCAGTCAGAGCAACAGGAAGTTATTTTTTGCTTTCTTCATTCAGACTCGATGTTACGGGCATGACGAGGGAAAAACAGCGCAGAACTGTGTCTCGGCTTGCAGACCGTTCTCCTCTGCAGCTTCAGTAAACATCTGCATTACAACAAAAGTAGACATTGGACGTTTCCGATGTGACCGCGCACATCAGCAAAATTAAAAACGTGCGATTAATTTTGAAAGAATTGTATTAGTGGGGAAAAATAAGCAAGAACTTTTATTTATTAAAACTAATTTAAAAGAAAAAAAGTTTCCAAGCTTTCATTTCCAAGTAACTACATAACAAGCTTCTTTCCATTCTATATTTATGTATTTTATCACTTTGTTGCTGTAAATTGTTTTTTTTTTTTTTGCATTTATATTTTAGTTTTTATTTTATTTTGTAGCATTATTTTTAGTTGGCCTTGCAGAAGCTAAGGAAGTTGTTTAATTCTAAACCACAGAATTATCATATCTATAAAAAAAGTACTCTGTAAATAAATAAAGTGTGAATCTTGTGTGTATATTTCAAGGGCATTTTAGGCAGCAGCATATGAAATGATTTCTGCATATTTGTGCAGCTGGATTTTTATGCTTGGCCAAGGTCAGAGGCTAAAATAAATTTATTTCTGAACTACCAGATTTGGGCTGAATTTGGGCTTGCTACTTTTTCAAAAAGTACTCAAATTCATCGTTATACAAATTCAAATCTGAATTTAAATTCAAAAGACATTAAAATGCCAATTTTAAATTTTGTACATCTGATTTTGATTTGAATTCCATTGATTCGATTTGAAATGCATTTCGATTTGATGCATTTTATACACATTCAAACTGTGGAATACAAATCCAATTTGATTTAAAAAAAACATGCACAATTCCTAGGAGCATAAATATCAATTCATACAACACAAGTGATTATTAGCTAGTCTGAAAATCATTTGTACTTCACTTGTACAGCTGCTGTTTTATAACTCTAAATGTGTTAGACATGTGTCATCCAACATGTCTGCGGACTTTCATGGGTAAATTACAAAGGCTCATACATTCATTAAGCAACCATACTTCCTGCTCATGTTTTTACTCATTTAAACCATCTGGGTTATTAGTAAGTGTGAAAAATATGTCACTAATGCACAGGAAATACTGCCTAAGCCCAGAAATTTTATCAACAGCGTTCAGATCAATTCTTGATTAATTCACATTATAAAAAAGTGCTGTGTTCAGTCATCACGTCAGGTCTCGATTTGAAGGCCTACGCTGTGTATGCAAAGCAAAAAAGCTAAAAACACACCACTGATTCGATCAGAGATGAAGATAACATCACACAGCGAGTTAAACGGGTCTGTCAGCTACGAACCCTAAAGCTTTACAAAACCTAGCTCAGACAAATAACCAAGAGCATAATAACTTATTACATCAACTCTCATGATATCCCAGTGCATCTATAATAGCTATCTATATCTACATCATTTTAAATAACATGATGTTCTGGATTATTGTTTTGAATTGGCTAGAACACCTGTCAGGTTTAGGATTAAATCATGCACATGGATGATATGACGTAAGTAACAGCCACCACACGGTTAAACGTCGTGAGAGAAAGTAACCACACTGCGATTTTTTTTTTCATAATCTCTCTCCCTCTTTCAGCATACAACATGATAAATACTGACAGCGTCAGAGATTTTATGAAAAATCTGTTATTTAAAATACCTTTCTAAGAAAGAAGAATTGTGATTTGATCTTTTTGTTTCCGAATGGTTGCCAGGCCGATACAGAATTGATTTTAAAATCCTCCTTTTTGTTTTTAAAGCTGTTAGACGTCTAAGGTCATCTGATCAGAGGTTATTGATGGTGGTCTAGACTGAAGTTGAATGGTGACTGTGCTTTTGCTATTGCCAGACCCAAACTGTGGAATAGTTGTATTGATGTATTTTTGTGATGTTTCTTTTATTATGGTTGTACACACAGTGGTCAACTACTGCTGTTTTTATTGTGCTCTAGAAATAATTTGTTTCTGAACGTGCAAAAATTTCATAATAAAATTTTCCTCTAATTTTCACCACTGGCTTGTGTGTTTAAATGTTCAATTTATACCGTAAAACCATGATATTTTTACACTAGGATATCATAAGGTGAAAATTTGAAACCGTAAAACCTAAAGTCATGTTATTACATTTAGCAACCACTTTTCAGCCTCGTCAATTAGGTTTCCGGGGAAGCAAAACACGGAACTGGACAGCACACTGGCGCTTTTACTTGCCCAGTGAGTTGCTAATGGATTTATCATACAAAAACTTATTTGCTCAGTCTTTCATTCTAAACCTCATACCAGTGGCTATTATTCAGTATATTTGCATACACTGCGTAACAGTCGCTGTCTAATCTCTCCCAGGCGAGTTAAATAATAGCAAGTAAGGAAATCTGCACACGCCGTGTGCGAGGTTGAAGCTCATGGTCTGGCTCATGCAGTGCACATAACACCCTCTCACTTCCTGAAACCACTTCAGGCAGCTGTCATGCTTAAGGCCCGAGGGTTTTTCCCCCCCCATCGCAGAGCTTTAAAGTGAGCAAATTATTGCAGGAGGAAAGCGTCGTCGATGACGGCCACGTGTCAGGACTCGGAGGGCGGACAAATCCCTTCTCTGTCCTTGCAGTGGCTTGGACTCTGCTGTTGCCTACACACTTAATTTACTTTGTGCTCCGTTGTGTAATCCTCACCAGAAATAACACGGTGAGCTGAGAGGCTGTGCACACCACACACTCACACCACGGACGCACACAGACGCACACACACACGTATGTATACCTACATGCACACTACGGAGGTCTACATGCAAAGATTGAGTGTCTGGCAACAGCAAAACTTTTTTTTTTTTTTTTTTTTAAAGCACCAAGACAAACAGCCATCTTCAGCTTTGAGATCTGTCTTAAAACTCATTCCATAAACATTAACAGGACATGAATTTTAGTTTTTTTGCAATGCAAATCACCTTGACATGCCATCATAAACCCTGAGACTACACAGAGAATTTAAACTCCTCATATCTACTTCGATAAACGGCCAAGGCCAACAAATAGACTAAGAAAAAGTGGGCAAGGACAGGGCATGTTTTTTTTTTTCTGTCCGGAGGCTGTTTGTTTTACAGAAAATTATTATTATGCATAAGAAGAAGACACAAAAACAGTTACTTCACTGGTGTCTTATAATAATGGTGTATTCTCAGAGGGAAAAAAAATACATATTTAGGAAGAAATATAAGTTCTGAAGTTCTAAATAAATAAATTAATGAATATATTAGCCATGACTAAACAAAATTATTTAAACATATTGAATAAATAAAATTAAATCAGTAAATAAACATCACTTAAATATAACTTGCAAATATAATATGCACGTTACCAAAACGGTCAATATGTCTTCCTTTCTCTCTTATTACTTCAAATCTTTCAATTTTTAAATTTTAAACTTCAGAATTGAAGATAAAACTTTTATATTTCTGTACATCACCAGGCTTACCTCCTTCATCTAGGGAGCGTTTCTGCCCTCCGTAGCCATAAATTGAAGGATCGACAACAGGAGAAGTGTGGTTCATATGGGGCATCGGGTCTCCACCCATCTTAGCCGCAATCTGAAAAAGCATCAGATTTATTTATAAAAAAAAAAAAAAAAAAAAAAAAAAAAAAAAAAAAAAAAAAAAAAAAAAAAAAAAAAAAAAAAAAAAGGGGGGGGGGGTCACAAAAAGTGCACAACAGATGACTGACTATTGCCAAGAAAATTCATATTTTAATATATATTTAAATACCAATATATAATATACAAATATATAAAACACAATTTCGCTCCATGGTGGTACGTTTCATTTATATACACTGGGTCTGTCAGTAAATTCATAGCGCCAATACTATTTGAATTTTTAATATTTACATATTCAAAGGCAAAGAAAAAAAATGACATTTGAATGTTTAGGAAGCCATCTTCTTTTTTTAGCCATCTAGTGCACGTCAGCTGATGAAGTAAAAGGGCTTAGAATAAATACATGCTATTAAGGGCATACTTTATTTTCACAAATGTTTAATTATGGATTAATTTTTAAATATAAAATGTATGTGTATTAAAAATCATGGTGATTTTTATAGTCATAGTGACCATGAAGCCATTTGGGATTCAGCACAAAAACAAACAAACAAAAAAGATATCAAATCTAGCTACATATCAGCAATAAGAAAGTATTACTGAGGGTTAACTTATAAAGAAACATTTAATTTTTAAATCCATGGTTTATGCTAACGCTGTGATCAAACTAGCAAGTCGCTCATGTCGCTTATAGTTTGTCTCTTGTGTCTTCATACTACCTGAGATCTAGCTATGTACACTCACCAAAGGCACCAACCATCTCGGCTACTTCCTTCCAAGCTTTATTTTATTTACGGCTCTATACACATTTACTGAGAGGTCGCATACGACAGGATAAGATGAAATCACGGTTATAAGTTTTTCTTCCATTTTTTGTGAGTCAAACAGTAAAAGGGATCTTATTGAAGGTAGGAATTAAAGTGGGGAACTGAAGAAACGTCAGACTATACGCTTGATAGGATTGGTTTGAGGACTCCTTCGAGTCAGCTGTTTGGATTTGTCGCTTTACCCGATTTAGATGTCACTTGTTGCTCTGTCACTGAAATCGCAGCTCTGTGTTGCGCACGTACGTAGAAAATGAACAGTCACCTACGGCTTTGTCCCCTGGTAGTGTGAACATAGGGTAATGTTCACTCAGACATAACCCACCATCAGCAGAAAGGCTTGTTGAACTTCTTACCCCGTTAGCACTTATAAAGCATCTGGTCTCAATAAAGTGACACTGACGCAGCGCATTTAATAACGGCCAATTTTCACTTCTCTTCTTACGAGCCAACGTTTAAACAATTGTCTCTCGTGCCATTGTGACGAGATCATAACTTCAAAAAACAGCTTCTTTGAGTGAGCCACACTAATCGCTTGTGCACTTTTCATAGGAAAAAAAATAAAAAATAATCACGTTGCTTCCGATCTGCAGTTCAGGCATTCACGCTAAACACAAAAGTAAAACCCGACACAAAAGACATACATTCTATCTGAATTCTTTCATTCTTTTCCTGTGTTGTCTTTCGCCATTGAAAAGTATAGCCTTTCAGAAAATTACAGAAAATTGAGATGACTGCCTGGCGGCATGATTGATGTCTTTTCACAAAGGAAAGGACCCGAAAAAAAAAAATCAAAATATAATGTTTCCAAATTAGTGTCTCTCAATTAGAGGCTTGCATCACCTTTAGAGTGTCAAACCTTTTAGACAAGACGCTGTGATGCCTCAGAGAGAGAGAGAGAGAGAGAGAGCGAGAGAGAGAGAGAGAGAGAGAGAGAGCAAGTGAACGTTCCACATTTTCCCCTCAGGCTAAAGCCTCTTTCTTGGGAATGCTGGAATGCCAGCAATGCGAGCATGCGGATAAATCTGCTACCCAGGCAAGAAAAAGCCTCCAACAGCCGCTGGAGGAATTCAAACCCAACAACTGGCCACTTGTTGCCCAGCAGCTTTGGGTCCCAGGGCAGGGAAATGCAGGGGGCTTTTCTCTCGTCCATGGGGAAAGAGTAGGGATGTGCATTTAGTTCTCAAAATGGTGTCCCCCATAAACCATAGCCATAGCCCCACCCCCTCTTACAGCACGGAAATCACAACTCACCCTAATCAAAGCTATTATATTTGCTAGGTTTGATGACCTTTGTCTAGTTATTAGGCTGTTTGACTGGTCGGCTGAAATGAAATGAAAGGGTTTTATCCAAACATCAACGTGTTGTTTCGGTGGAACGTTCCAGAATAAAATGCTCCATGGCTCCAATAAATGGCCAGAATATTACTGTACAATTTTTTGAACCAAGGAGCCTAATATTTAAATAGCTGATAGTAAATACAGTAAATACACTGGCCAGAGCACTTTTTGTGGTGCTATGAGAAAAGAAAGTGGCTCGCAGTTGCAACTTCTGCCTTCCGACTCTACTAGATAATTAGCTAGCTTATCTATCTTAAGTTTATCAAAAGAGATTAGATTGATATCTCTGTATTTACCCTTACTATGGCGAGTAGGAGGCTTTGTGTTCTGTGCTGAAATACCTCCGATTTGACATGTCGTAAATCTCCTTGTATTCACTCATTAACAAGAGCTATGCTGTGATGAATAAAATTCCAGCGGCAGTTACCGGTAGTAAAAATTGTTACTCGAGTTATTTGAGTCTGCCTAGCATCTTTGATTACACTCGACTTGGGTTTAAATGTGAAATAGAAATGGGGAGAGTAGCACTGTCCTTCAGTCCTATTGTTAGTCGCCACATCGCTTCAACTGTCCTTCATGTATAGCTTAAACTCCTTGTTTGGTCACTGTCCAGCTCTTTTAATGGCATCCAGCTGCTCGATCACATCAACTACAGCTACAGTGTTATACTACAACTGGGATGATATCCAAAATATTATTACAACCATATCATTTCAATAATTGATCATTTATTTAGGTTTTAAATTTTCACCCTTGATTTAGATTTGGCCAATTCCCACCCATCAGTTAAGTCTACCCTTTCATACGACAACCGGGGCGTGAAGGCTTTCAAGTGCTTCCTCTGAGACACTTCAACCAGCCAACCGCATCTTTTCGGCCCACTGGTCATGCTGCGTCACAGGGCAGAGCTGTGTAACACACTCAGAGGAAAGTGCTATCTGCCCCCTTCTGCATCCCACTCAAAAGCACAGCCAAGTTTGCTCTCTTGGCCACCGGGCCACGGATGGCGGTAGCATCATCGTGATTCGAACTCACGATATCCGGATGACAGGGCAGTCAAAGTATTCATACACACATCAAAAGGTGTGTGTATGAATAATTATAGGCTACCAATTACAAAACCCAGAATTCAGCAGTCAAATCAGGACATCGATTAGGTTTCCAAGTGAACAAAAACACAGACCTAGGCAACACATTGGAGCTTTTACTTGTCCAGTGGGCTAGCTAATGAATGTATGATTCGTCCACCCAAGCAACATCACTGTAACCCATCACACGCACTTTCATGGAAATATTTACATTTTATTGTTTGGTATTCAACTTGGAATCAACAAAGAACATATTTTATACATTTGGGGTTTCTTTTTAAATCAAATTAACAAAAGTTTTGTCATATTTATTGTGCTGTCATGATCGATCAGTGTTGAACGTTCGTGTCTATCCCTGTCCAGAGTGCTTGCTAGAGCCGAGAAAACTCCAGAATGAGATCATTAGTGATGCAAGAAGCTACGACGCAAGTCAGCTGCTACGCTAGGGTCCGATTCCCTACCTACAACAGGTGTGGTGCCTTCATGCCAAAGTCAGCACTGTAACAGCTGTCATTAGACTGAAGTACAGTGCGTGAGTGTGTGTGTGTTTACAGGTCTGGCTCAGCTTGAGCAGTAAACATGCTGATAAGACGATGACTTTGACCATGACTGCAAACTGAGCTCAATTACAGCCTAACATTATTGTACAGTCATAACGTTCTGTAGCTGTTAGTCCTTCTGTAAAAACTCCATATGCTGTACCAAACATTAGCCATCGAAAACACTACATACAAACAACGCATAGGATCTGACTGGAATGGCCAACAATAGACATAAATTAGGCGTCAGGGCGTTTTCTTGTGTAAACCGGTAGCCACGTTGTGTTTGGAGATCTTGCTTTTCCATGCAGACTGTAAAATCTCGCTGGCTTCGTGCCCAGTTCTATTTTCACCCGGGGGACTTGATAAAAGCTCAACGTGTGGACAGAAATGAGCAAAAGAACCTTCAGAAACCTGGAAGCCAAATGTCATGAAAAGGAAAGGAAAAAAAAAAAAAAAAAAAAAAAAAAAAAAAAAAAAAAAAAAAAAAAAAAAAAAAAAAAAAAAAAAAAAAAAAAAAAAAAAAAAAAAAAAAAAAAAAAAAAAAAACTGGCACACGTGCAAGTCTTCAAACTCCAGGACAAAGCTACTTGGGTGTGTGAGAAAACGCCTGGATTCATAATAAAGTTTCTTTTATATTGCTTCAGCAAGACAAATTAGAAATTTTAAAAACTATCTACAAGCTCGGGAAAAATCGTAACACGTTTCGACACGTTTAGCACCATATTTTTGTCTCAAAGTCTAAAAACAAGCTTTCCTGTCATTTAACAAAACGTCTTATATGCAAAACACAAAAATGTGTTTAAATGCTTAAAAAACACTTCAACCGTTTAATTTACACCTTTTCCACTTAGTCTAAATGTAACCCATCGTCCAAGACATGTTGGGTGTCTAAAGTTTGTTACTTCAGTACTGTGCTTCTCTCTCAAACAAAACTTGTCCAATAGATAAATTTAATTTTTAAAAAAAAGAGAAAAAGAAAAAAGAAAAAAAAAAACACAGATCTTTATATATTTGCTAAATTAAGTCCAAAGTGAAGTTTAAAAAAAAAAAAAAAGAAAAAGATGGCCGCCCCATAATGTTACAGAATTCGGCGATACAGTGAAGAGATAACGGACATTTCTGAGGAGCTGGACGTGGTTTAAGTGTACCTCTGTCATATTTTCACTAAATAAGACAGATTTCTATTAGCTCTGTAGCTCCAGTATGATACGATCCCAATAAAATTTTGGCTGAATTCCGTAAAAGACGGTGCGATAACGTGTGTTCTCTGAGTCAGATTATACAGTGAAGATCCTCTAACAATAGCCCTGTGTAGTAATTTAAGAAAATGACTACGTCCTGCTTATGTCAACAATCAGCGTTATGTGAGTTTGTACCAGTAAATCGCGTCACGTGATCAACATTCCTCAAAGTGAGCTTGAGGTTAAAAAAAAAATAAAATAAAATAAATTCTGTCCGTTAGCATGTCTCGTTTACATTTCGCCATCGCCACTACCGCTACCGTATTTGCAGACGTCCCCTGAGTTTCATGCCATCTTATGCTGTTCTCCTACTGGTGGCTTTTAGACAAGTTTCACTGCGGCATCGCGATGAGATTTCAATCTGAAATTTTGGACAATGCCAGAACTTTTTCATCGGCTGTCTTTGGTCACTAAATCAGCCACCGGTGAGCATAATGTCACAACATACATTCAGAAATCCCCAATCTCAGCTCACAACTGAAGAAATCTTTTACGATATTGGCTGTGATTACAAAATCAGGCTGAGAAATGGTACAGAGTAAAGCCAGCATATGTGAAACTTGCTTTTGTGTGATTACAACTTGCTTTTGTAATTTGAACTTGATTTTTTGAGTATTATTGCTTTTAGAAGGCAGGAAAAACACACACAAAAGGGCTTTCTACGCACTGACTTCATGTCATTAGGAAGTTTCTAATCACTTTCTATACAGCAACCTGAGTCCAATCACACCGAGGCTCAGGAAGCACCAGTAGAAATTTCTGTTTCAACAGGAGAACAGCCAGAGCGCGGCGATAAGTATTTAAAAGAGGACTTGGTCGCTCGTTTGCTGCACACATCTGGTTTTTCACGTTATACGAGAACTGTTACAAAGGTAAGTCCTGCAGCGTGTTTTTGTCAATTCCAACGTTTTGCAAATCAGTACTGAACCTTACATCGCTTATATGCTTTAAATTGATGCATAGTGTTATACAGTATTTATTAAAATCAATGTGACTAAACATGTGGTTTCCTGGAGGACTAGTGGTTAGGCCACGGCGCTCTCACCACCGCAGCCCGGGTTCGACTCCCGGCCAGGGAACCAACCCCAGCCACGTGTGTCTGGCCAGTTTGTGCACTGGTGCACACGTCAGTGCACAAACTGGGGAAGGTTGCGTCAGGAAGGGCATCCGACTTAAAACTGTGCCAAATTAAATATGCAGACCAGTGATCCGCTGTGGTGACCCCTAACAGGAGCAGCCGAAAGAACAACAACAAGTGTGACTAAATGTGTAACAGAATGAAGCACGGTCGAAGCGCCATCTTGTAACGTTGTGCTCAACGTGAGATTCGTTTTCAAAAATGACTAATAATTGCAACCTTAGGTTGTATGCAAGCAAGCTGTTACAGGCCATACTGGAAAAGTACAGAATTTATAGGCAGCCTGTAGGCGTTTCCTGAAAAGTATGGAAATGGTGGAGGAGAAAAATGTCTTTTTGTCGAAGTTAAACGCGAGACACCAATGCAATATTCCTAACACATCCCAAATGTGTTCCTTGCCTATGATAACGTTACTGAGTTTTAACACTTCAGTGCTGATAAATTCTCCAATCTGATTGGTCGGAAAGTGTTGATTAATTCTCTATAGCTGCAGTGCTACTATAATGCGCTTGTTCTAATAGAGTCTCGTTTCTACAGTATTGAGACACATTATGGTGTCTATAGTATTGAGAAGCTTCCTGTAAGAATACACTGATTAAACATTTATGGAAGGAGTCTCCAGTGTCAGTGCTTTACAACAGTCAGAGCTAAAGCTGCAACTTTTTTGTCGGCCTTTTCTGACATCTTCAGGACAGAGGAGTTTTGCGTTTCAAGTTGTTTTTATCTTTCAGATTAAAACAGGGAATGACTGTTTACAGCTGCTAGGTTTGTGCGATATAACGATTTTATCGTTCCTACGTGATTTTACACTGCCTTCTACACCACATGTAGTGATGTTTACTCTGATTATATTGGATTACCACACATGGGAACCTTCATGCGTAGGATCTCAACAATTTAACGCTCAAAATGCAACAAAAGAGAAGTCAGGATGATTATTTTTATATGGTAAATCATGAGCAGGGGAAAATTAATATCGTACAAGCTGCTGTTACACAAGTGATAACAGGATTAAATTTGCTGCGGTATAAGCAGAATAAAACTGCTGTTACGGGGAAACAACTGACTCTGAAGTGTTAACAGTAACTCCACTTCATCACTACACTGCATCGCTGATTATTTTCCTATAACCGCATGACACGGTGTGTTTAATTCCTAACTTGAGATGATGTTGAAGCCAAATTTAAAGTAGGAAAAAGTCATGAGGAAACAGCTGGACTCCTGCTCACAGCCCTGGTGTTTTTTTTTTTTTTGTCCTGTTTTTGTTTACTCTTCACTGAGAGAGTTTATAAAGCTGCCAAGAGCAACTGCAATCAGGTGGTTTACATTCAGAGGCTTATTAATTTACTCGAATTGCACCGAGGCCTTGCGTTGGAGGAGGGAAAAAAAAAACCACCACCTCGTGCTGTCTTTCTGTCGTGCAAATGGCCGTGTTGTACGACTCGTCCACTTCAGCACGCGGATACACGACTCCAAACCTCGTTAATACGCAGCTGATCGCGCGTGCTCGCCTCGACTTTTTCAACTTTTCTCCCCTCCTCCAACTCACTTGTTTGACGTGTGCTAGCCAAGTTAGCAAAGTTCCCTCCCAAGCACATGCTAAATCCTAATATCAGCAGGCCAGTATCCGAAGTGACACACTGGCACACGCTGTGCAAACACACAGACACACAAACCCAGCAACACAGCGCTCAGTCAGCGCCTTCAAGTTCCCCAAAGTGCGCCGTTTAAAACTTTACTTCACGTGTTGACGCGCGTGCGTGCACGACCATTTCCATCCAAGTCGTTTCTTCTCTTTCTTTCCCTCTTCTTTTAAGCACTGAGTAAACTACAGTACACCTGGAGGGGGAAAACCATGTGCGTGACTATTTCAACACGGAAACGTTCATGAGTTTATAAATAAATAAAGAAACACCGACTTCAGCAGGCTTCCTCAGCGTGCAGTGATGGTCGCGTGAAATCAGGTGTATGAGAGGCTTTTGCGGAACTAGGCCACACTGCCTACAGTGCATAGCATGTAGCTTAGCATTTAGCTTAGCTGCTAAGTAACTTTTACAGCGTTGCAACAGGTTGCTCCTGTGTGTTTGGGTGTTTTAAAGAAACTTTGAGTCGGACAGTTTGAAAGTTGTTTAGCAGTCACGTCGAGCTGCGCGTGGCTCGGCAGCGCTCGTGCACTTGTTTGTTTTGTTTTGTTGTCGTTGTTTATTCCGGACGCAAAGTCTTTTTAATCTGCACACTGCCATTACATGCGAGTGTGTAAGTTAGCCTGTTAGCCAGCTAACTTAACTAGCCAGCTAGCTAGCTAGCTAGCTTAGTGTCCGTGTGTGTGTGTGTGTGTGTGTGTGTGTGTGTGTGTGTGTGCAGGAGCGTGTCGGAGCTGCTGAGGTTGCGCCGCTTTAAAAAAGAAAAGTTCACTCCTGCGAAAACACTTCCGTGCCTTAACATCTGCGCTCGCGCCGCGCACTTAAGTTAACGCTACCTGTCTCGCCCGGTGCAAAGCGTCGGCGAAGCCGTCTGTCTTCATCCCGGGCTGAGCCGCCGCTGCTGCCGCCGCCGCCGCCGCTGCTGCTGCTACCGAGGCCTGTCCCTGCGCCAGCTCCGCCATCATCATCATCATCATCCTCCTCCCTCCTTCTCTAGCACCACGGCGGCAGCTCACGCGGCAACACGACGAGCGAACGAGCGCCGAGCGAGGCCGACCCAGGAACCGGAAATGCGTCGCGCTGCTAGGAAACAGCGCGAGACCACAGTGGTTTTTTTTTTCTTTCTCTAAACACGCAGCACTAGCTAGCGAGCTAGTTTCTAAATAAATTAATAAATAATATATAAAATAATATGTCAAAATGTGTTCTTACGGAACTGACTTCATCCAGAATATTGACGTAATTAATTTACTTACAGAAGTATAATTAATATACATAAATATATAATTAATTTGCTTACAGAAATATAAATTATATATATATATATGTGTGTGTGTGTGTGTGTGTGTAGCACACTATAGCTAGCTATATTTCACATGAAGGTATTCTTGAAAAAAATAAGATATTTTACCTCAGAGTCAGACAAGAAAGCAACAAACTGCCTCAGGAGTTGAAGGAGAATGTATTTGTTTTATTTCTTTAATTTTTGTTGTCAATTCACCTTCTTTTTGATTCTGATTCTGATTCTGATTTTCTTTGTTTTCTAATCTACAATATATGGCCAAAAGTTTGTGAACCCCTGACCATCACAATCATCCCTGCTGAAAAAACAACAGAAACCCTCATAGAATTTGTAATGGTTTTAATGGTTATAATGGGAATTGCATTGGTTTTAATGGTTATAATGGGAATTGTATTGGTTTTAACGGAAACTGTAATGGTTCCTGTGGGTCTCTACTGGTAATTTGTTGCCTTCTATTGGTGGCACATTATGTCTAGTGGATACCAATAAGTACCTACGTCCTTAATATGAACTACTACGTAATGGAAACCATTTGGTAATGATTTTAATGGTTAATAGCTGATGCTTTGTAATAGTATTTGTAGTGGAAACCATTAGAATTTCTGTGATGGTTTCTATTGTTTTTTTCAGTAGGGATATGTGGTTCCTCCCCAAACTGCTGCCACAAAGTTGGAAGCACACAACTGTATAGAATGTCTTTGTATGCTGTAGCATTATAATTTCCTTTCGCTGGAACTAAGAGGCCCAAACCTGTTCCAGCGTGACAATGCCCCTGTGCACAAAGCGAGCTCCATGAACACATGGTGTGTTAAGGTTGGAGTGGAAGAACTCGAGTGTCCTGCACAGAGCCCTGACCTCAGCCCCACTGAACACCTTTGGGATGAACTGGAACACCAACTGAACCCCAGACCTCCTCACTAACATCAGCGCCTGACCTCACTAATGCTCTTGTAGCTGAATGAACACAAATCCCCACAGCCACGCTCCAAAATCTAGTGGAAAGCCTTCCCAGAAGAGTGGAGCTTATTATAACAGCAAAGGGACTGAATCTGGAATGGGTGTGATGGTCAGGTGTCCACAAGCTTACTGCCACATTGTGTATAACCTGTCAATATGGTTTTTTTTTTCATTTAAGCTGTACATAGAGTGTTATAATAATGTTCTTGATGCCAGAATTAGATACATATTTAAATAATTACAATAAAAATGTTAAAATGGCAGTAATGCTTAAAATTGGTAGTGCTGTCTGACATACTATTTGGTATGCCAGTTTGGTGTTTTGATAAGTCCCGTGTTTTCACTATGTCCTTTTTTAATAAGTAAGGAATCATGAAGCGTGTTTTATTCCACTTATACCACAACAATTTGCCAATGATTCATTTTGTAATTAATTTAAGAACAACACATCATACTTTGAAACTTTTACATTTACATTACATGTTGTTCAACGTCCATGAGACTAGTTTGTTCCTGTTATCACTTGCATTATAACAGCTATAAACTGTCATTACGTTATAGGAGCTATAAAATGTTGTTGAAGTTCATAAGACAAAAATGCAGCTTGTCATGTTAATTATAAACCTATTTTTTAAATTACAGCTGGCACTACCGCCAAATTGATGTTGAAAATAAGTCAACACCTTCTGATCAAACAGATTTGAGAATCCAGCAGTGTTGCGGTCTAATTTTATTGTGCCCTTATATTCTCAGTGGATCCATAGACATGCTGAATGGGCTTATTGTTCAAATTATGTTTGTCAAAATCTACGTTTTGTCTCAGGCTCCGGCATTGTATGCCTACCCTGTAATGTTAATTTGAGAAACAATTGTAGAGGAGCATCATTAGGCTAAATAAAAACGTATCCGTATGTCACCTTTTAAACACGGGATAGGTTGTAAATATCATTAATTCTGCTTTAAATGGAAAATATTTGCATTAAAATTGCCAGCTGTGACATGCCATTTTGTAAATCGTGAAACAAAAGAAAAAATCTGTTTACAGATAATAGAAGTTCTGTGAACATGATACTGTTGTAGACAGTCTGCGTTCAGAGGATGCACTAATTCAGAATTTCCCTCATCCCGCACATGTGGAAACGTCTAGCATTGAACATCTGGCGGATTTCTGAGTATTTTTGGAAGAGGTGAACGTAAAATGTGTTAATAAAGGCACAAATCTGAAGCCTGTTTATGCAAATTATGGATGACCTTTGCCTTCTGGATTTCATTCACCGTACGACAGGGAATATGAGCTTTTGGTATGTGGCATTAAAGATTTAAGACAACGGATGTCCTGCAATTACACTGAATACTGTGAAAAACATCAAGATCAAGGCCTGGAAAGAAGGCCTCAGCTGGTAGACACCACAGTACAGTACAAAAAAATGATTTTAAAAACTGATGAAAGGGCAGATTGTTACAGTTTTGTAGTGAAATAGAAAAAAATAGTGAAATTAATTCCATAGGCATGCCACAGGGTGTAAAATATTAAGCATTAAAAGTCATACATATGGTGTTGTCTCATTTTTGCTCTGTCATGCATTGAGCATTGCTGGATTATGTGAGTAATGTAGGCAGTTATCTTTTTCCTTTCCTGTTAACCCCAGGCATTTTTGTCACCTCCAAAAAACACAGGAAGGAAATGAATCAAGGGGTTGCCCTTACCTCCTCCTAACTCACACATTCAGATGAAACCCTGCTATTTGCCGTAAGTGAGATCTGAGCTTGGCTATTGCTAACATGTGGCTCTGCGATGAATTCCAACTCAGGAGCAGGTGGGGCTGCAAAGTCAAATCTATGCATCAAAGAGCCCGTCACAACCGTTATGAACTGCTTCAGCTGGAATGATGATCTAAAGCAGGTGTGAGAAGGGCAGACGTGGTGGGAAGAGGGACAGCAGGATAGGGATAACTACACATCAGTAATCGTAGACGTTCTCAGGGCAGTTAAACATCAGTACAGGGCTGATCAGGTGTCACACAACAAAAGACTCTAATTCAAATTCATGAATAATCTGCATGTGCGTATTAACAGATGAGTGAGAGTCTGAGTTGAGTACAAGAGTGTTTCAAGACGCCTGGGATGGCTGCCAAACCACAAAATCAGAACTTTCACTGCCTAGAGTGTGGGCCTGTCAGCTCCAGACAGACATAATGAGAGACATGATGAAAATTTATGAATGGTGACCTACTGAAAAGCAAAGTTTTGTATCAGAGACACTGAAACACAACGTTTTCTAGATCTGTGGTTAAGTGATTTGCAATATTGCCAAGCAGTAATCATGCTAGTTTCTTCATTTAGAGCAAGGTTGCCAGATATGTGTAATATAAGCAGCCCACAGCTTCTTCAGTATTTAAAATGCATACAATTCTTTGGTCTATATAACCATAAGGAATATCTATGAGAATATACCAAATAACTTGCTGAAATATATTTATACAGTCATATATAGAATATTCAGAATGGGATAAAGAGGGGAATGTATGAGAGGAGACCATTTCCCCTGGGTGCTAGTGTGTGTGTTAATCTAATGTAATTTTCTGGCCTGGAAATTAGCTCCGCCCCCAAGCCACTACCTTGTGCTGCATTCAACTCACCTCAGAAATGGAAAGTCAGAGCTGGGAATGATGTCATTTTTGACCTCCGCTACAAAGTGTGGAAAAAACCATGGACGTTTCCATGTTCGTCTTTTGTTACCAACAAGCTAGCTAGCTAAATGTGGCAAGTGATGTATACTTACCTCCTCAAAACAGTGATGATTGTATGTTGATTGATCTAAAGCAAATACTTGTGTTTATAGTATAACTCATGTAAGGTAAGCAGTGCTACTTTGTTTACTTTGTTTGCTGATGCTGTGTTCAGCCATGTTGATTTGACATCTCTTGCTGAACTCGGAGGAACCTGGAGTTGAGGAGACCATCCCGAATAAGAATTCCGGGATGAGGGGGTATTTTCTTTGTTTTTTTTGGGAATTCTTTATGACCTCTAGTCAAATGCAGCATTGGTGCCAGTACAAAGAAGAGTCTTGATGCGTGTGTTCCTTCTGTATCGAGGGAATGGCGGGTTTTCCCAAGCTGTGCTTGAGACTCGAAGGGAATGTGGTATTTTGATAAATTTCCTTAGGTAGAAGAGGGTTGGTACGTTTTTGGCTTTGTAGGCAAGCATCAGTTTTTTTATATCAGATAATACGCAAGACTTCTACGTACAGTATGTACAGACAAAAGAATGTTGCTCATGATAGCAGAACAAGAAACAAGTGAGATAAACTACACACATGTGACAGTAAAAGTCAGAAGCATGCAAGGGTGGAGCGAACTGAAAACAAGCTAGTGATCCGAAGCTCTCATTAGAACCACTGGATGTAACATGAAGCCTGAGAAAGGTGAGTGCAAATCCCATGTAAAGCTCTTTATTATTCATTTTAAACCACTGAGATATTCACATAAATGCAACACCATGACATGTGCCATCATGTTACATCTGTATTGTTAATAGCACTGATCCGATGTGGGAGAATTCTTTGCTAGCCTTCTTTGGGTTATTTCTCATGAAATACTTTCAGGTGTGCTCCACCCTTTTCAGTCAGTATGAATGGATTATATAATCACACTAACACTGTATATGGTCATCATTTGTAAGGCTTTACGTTAAGGCTCATTAAGGCCCACAATGACCAACACCTTAATGAACATTTTGTGGTTGTTAACTGGCAAAAAAAATATATATATATATGATGTTATTTGGCAAAAATGCTGTGGTAAAAGAGGAATAAAATTCTTCAAGACATGCTGTTATAGGAAAATATTACTGCATCATTCAATCAGATCATTAAACAATTCTAGCAAGCTTTTTAATACATAGCAAGGATTTTTACAACAAAACACAGTTTCATATTTAACTGTTTTTTTTAATTAGTCAGTAGAAATGTATCCATTAAATCCATGTACTACTCGTGTAGAGAAACCCATAAAGCCTATGGGGTTAAAGAATTGTTGACAGACAGACAGACAGACAGACAGATGTAGATAGATAAATTAATAAACAGATAACTGATCCTGTACTTAGCATAATGTACAACTGAATGTAGCCATCAAATAGGATTAAGTGATAAATAAGTAAAAGCTATTAAAATTCCATCTAAGGATTAAATTACAAGCTAGCTATACCGCAAATGTATGCAATATAGACTATAAATGTATCATATGTAATATGTGTGCATATAAATGTGTATCCTGTAATTCAGAGGATTGCTTCATCTGAAAATGTGTTGAGGTTTTAGTGCTGTTAACACAAAGTCTTTGTCACTGTGAAGCGATCAAAAACAATAAACTATGTTCTTAAAATATGTTCTCAGTCCTCCGTGTCTCTCCTTATCTTTCCTTTCCTTTCCTTCTCGTCTGTTCTTCATCCAACCCCCCCAACCACTTTGCTTTGAATCCTCCTGGAGTCTGTACTTTCAACGACTCAATTACGCAGGGACCCCGTGGTGAAAATTACAGATGTTTTTCCATCATTTCTCTCTTTCCGCTGGGACGGCTTGACCACTCCCTGCTGTCCATTCCTTCCCCCCTCTCTCCCAGTCTCTCTCCATCCCCTTCCTCTTATACACTTACTCCCCACCTGTCGTGTTCTTTTCCTTGCACTCCCCATATGTAGAAGTTATTGTGTTGCTATCAGTGACTGCGATGAAATAATGGGTAAATGGACTTGTTTGTGCAATCCTCTCACCATGAGCTGAGAGCGAGAGAGAAAAAATACACGAGTGTGACAGAGAGAATTTCAGAAAGCATTGTCCTTTACAACTGTCTTTTTCTTGTCATTACTGCAAACATCAGTGAGTGAAGCTCAGCAGGAGATGAGAGGTTTCCATTCGAATGGAGCTCAAATAACACTCACTGCAAACATGTAAATATTACAGGAGAGACGAGATGCTGCATCTGACAGAATCAGACTTTAAAACAGAAATGTTTTGAAGTAAAATATTTCTTGTCATCACATACTGATACCCGGATATATAAATGAATTATAAGCAATACCAATGAAATGTTGGATTAATATCTAATATGCTAATATGCAACAAGCAGCAGCTCTGCATTTAAGGTTCAAATAAACTGACCAGAAGGTTGTGTATTCAAATCCCATGGCTTCCAGGGAGCTACTACTATCAAAGCCTTTAAATAATACTTATAAAGATCTTAGATAATAAGCGACCAAGAGCTACATGCGATTCCCTTAAAATACTGTCAAGGCCAATTAGAAGGATTTTTGTTTTATCTTCATTGAACTTCACTGAAAGTTAAAACATCCGGTCCTTAACACATAAAAAAATCAGCATTTAGATTAGACTATGTTTGAAGATGTGACACTTTACGTCCAACTTTACTATGCTGTGTCATCAGCATAAAAATGAAAAGAGATATTAAGACACAGGATTAAAACACCCAGGGGAAGCATGTAGAGCGAGAATAAAAGAATGGACCCTTGAGGCACCCCACTGATAAGGGCAGCAGAAATAGACCCCTTTTTCCTAAGGAGACCCAGAAGATTTTCTATTAGATGAAATAAGGTTTTTAAAAAGTCTAATTTTAATGGTATGTATGACACCTTTTATGTCTACTTCATTTCTAAACACCACTGGCTTCTGGCTCATTTGTAAGTTGCTTTGCATAAGGGCAAATGTTGTTTTAGTCAAACTTTAACTGGAACTGAAATGGACTAAATTGGGATTATATGTCATCAATCTACACAAAATAGCCCATAATACTAAAATAATATTGGGGGAGGAGGAAAAAATATGGTTTGCAAAATAATTTACAACTAAAAAAATGTATTTAAATATATTAAATATTATATTTAAATATAATAAACTGTTGCTGTGAAACCCTTAAATTAGTTCTTCTGTAAAGAGACATGTTTACGGCATAAAATTTTTAGCTTACTAAAGAGGAATTACATATCATCAGGTCAGTAGCTGAGTTTATAACCCTGAGTTTATTGCTCTATTTTACCCCGTAGTGAAATTACTGAGACTAGCTCTTTTTTCAAATTTTTCAATTCAATCACGGTCCACAAGATGAATTTAATTTCAATCAAAATTCATTTACTCACTGGATTAGAATCTTTTTCAGGCCACAGGTCATATGTTAGATGCCCCTGTTTAAGATATATCTGAAAATAATAAGACATGTCTTATGAAAGCTTGGCAGATTATTAATATAAAGTGCGGTTGTGTGGTCAGTCTGAGGGAAATGGAAAGGCGGCTGAAATTAGGTTCTACAATCTTCCCCTCTTGTTCATCAGGCTAGTGTACAGTAGGATAGCATTAATCTGGCAATTTAAATTCATAAATGCAAGTGATATAAACACACCTTCTAATGACAAGAGACATACAATAGGTCAGACCCTTAATAGCTAAAAGGGTGGATTAGAGAGCATGCATCTAAGGTACAGGGCATCACCTTTAACCCGCTCGGATCAGGGCTCAGACCCAGCCGGCCTCTCAGCATCCACCGTCTAATACAGAAAACAAATCGAAAGACATAATGAGGGCCCAGCAAACAAGGCAGTGGCCCCCAGGGTGTGGCTCCAATACGAAGGCTGCAGAGAGCAAAATAAATCTATTGACTCGGATCAATATGCTACATTACTGACACGCCTGGGGAGAGTGTGCTGTGTGTGTAGGGGAGGGTTTGTGTCCAAACATGACGAAGCTGGTTATGGCAAGACAGCAGCTTTATTATTCGCAGTTTGACACTCAAAGATCAAATTTCTGCTCACTATTGCTTGCTGGTTTGGAGCTTTCTTAAAAGCTGTCTCTAGTTATATGCTGTTGTTGTTCTTTCGGCTGCTCCTGTTAGGAGTTGCCACAGTCAGTCCACATGTTTGATTTGGCACAGGTTTTATGCTGGATGCCCTTCCTGACACAACCCTCGCATTTTATCCGGGCTTGGGACTGGCACTGAGAGTACACTAACAGTGGCTGGGTTGGTTCCCTGCCCGGGAACCAGGGCCGCGGTGGTGAGAGTCCAGGATCCTTGGCTGCTAGACCACGAGGGACCCTGCCTCTACTTATATAGCTACTATGAAATATGTTAGCAGCAACCTGAGCATCACAAAAATAAAACCCATTGCAGTTTAATTACTGACACCCCTGGGGAGAGTGTCCATACATGAAATAAAAAGAATCAAGAACATCATGTTATACTTCATTTTTTTAAAAATCTTATTACAATTCAGCATTGTTTTGCTCATTTGATTTGTGAGATTTCTTAGCTAGTAAGCTCGAGTAAGTTAATCCACTTGCTCTGATAAAAAGCTATTGATTGAGCACACACTGAGCAGGCTTGGAGTGTGAAAGCCCACTGACAGATAAAGCTCAGGTTGGTGCAAAAGCACTGTAACCCGAGAAGAGCAGAGCCCCAAGTAGGCTTTAAGCAGCAGGCAAAATATTTCTATTTTTCCATCAATATTTTATCACGCACTCGCCGGAAAACATACACACTGAGGATTTGACCGTAATGGCCCCCCATCTGTTTATAGATCTGGCGCGGAGATTAGAAAGGGGTGCATGTGATGCCCTTTGACAGCGCCAGACGCCCAGAGATGGGCTTTATGTCGTACATACTGTCAAGGAAGTACTGGGTTTTTTTTTTTGGTGAATTCGGTGACCTTCTACAAAGACTATGTAAATGGCCCACAAATGGTAAATGGTGTATGAAATGAGAAAAGCTTGATGTGGTAGATGCATGCTTTCTCCAAGCTGTTCATCAGTTCATCATTTTATAAAACATGGATCTTGGTGTAATTTAAACCGAATAATTGTTTAATTGAATCGTGACAAAGTGGGCTCAATCAACTTGTAGGACGGCTGCATTTTTATAAAGCCAGGGATGTTAACCAAAGCCGCAAAAATGCATTAGCAAAATCTGTTAACAACGCTCTGCTGCGTCGATCTCTGGTGTGTGTGCTATAAATCCAGCAGACAGGACAAAGAATGTGAGCTCATTCTCTATCTCAGACCCATTAGTACATGCTCCAAACCTCCAGGGTTACTTAACACGCCTAAGATTTAGGCAGCATAGTCCTGCATTATAATCATAATCACAACATAGATTTACTCAGCGGATCCCCTTGAAGATTAGTAGGCATCGACTAAAAGTACTTAGCAATGATCAAATATTTATAACCTCAAAATAGGTTATGGTTTTAAACTTTAGAGTGGATCACAAAAACTCACAAACTTCAGAATTAGTATTTTTCCATCATGTCTGGACTGTGCTTTAAACCTGAATGAGAAAGCCTGTAGAGCTCCCGTGCTGGGCTAAGGTTTTGGGTTACCCTAATCTGTGGTAACTGACCTACTGACCTGCTCCATCCATTGTTCATGTACCTTTGTGATGATGTCTGATGTTTATAATAATGGTCAATGAAGCAGGCAGGCAGATGGACACACTGGAGTCACTTTCACAATACTCTTTCGGATAAAATGGCTGACATAACGTTAATAGATTTATTTACACCACGACACTTTTGAATTCTTGAGTCTGATTGGTCAGAAAGTGTTGATTAGTTTTCTGTAAGAGCAGCTCGGACAATAGTTCCAGCTGCAAAGGAACTGTCATATTATATTAATGCACTTGTTCTAATCCTGTGACTGGTACAGCAGATGTGCCACATAAACAGACTGTTGATATGGTGAAGTTTTTGGTAAAGAGACATTTATTTAAACTTTTTGGACAGAGTCTCCAGTGTTTTTTTTTTTCTTTTCTGAAAAAAAAAACAAACTTCAATTAACACATTTCCACATATACTGTATATACATATATACATACATATATATATATATACATATATATATGTATGTATGTATTACAAATTTGACATAATACAGGCTATCTAATGTTAGGCTACAATGGTAGATTACAATTAATTTTATGTACTTCAATAACAGTGCACTATGATAATATGAATTTTAACATTAGCAATATTCAACTAAATAGGACTACTAGCTAAGCTAATGATTTTAGTGCTTGATAACTGATAGCTTGCTAATGTTTTGTAAAATCCTGTTTCTGTCACTGTGCTTGGAGGGTTGGAACTTTCAGCTATATTGTAGGCTAGGTTGCTAACGTTGCAGAGGGATGCTGCTCAATTTAGCTAGCTAGCTAGTGTGTACCGTTTGGTTTCACAGTTGCTAATGTGATATTTAGGCCAATGTACTTTTAACCTGTTAGCTGGCTGACAAATGACTATTTTGCTGCCTTTAAGATATGGCTCTAGTCATTTAGCTACTATGCTATAAATATGAAATGTTAGCCTAAGCAGCCGAAAAAAAAAAAAAACCTCACTGTAGTTTTATAGCATCTGCTATTGACTGCCCATAGTGACTGTGTAAAAGTGTGACTGAGGTGAACTCAGAAAGGCTACAAGTTGAAGGATTTGTTCAGTACGGCGCTGGTTTATCTATCTAGTAGCGTGTCTGGCAGACATAAGTAGCATTGACGAGACTCTGGTTTCACAAGCGACATGTGCAGAACAATAGTAGTCTTTGTCTGCTAAAGGATCATGGCCGGCATACAGAGAGATAGAAGAGCACTCCATTAGTGCTCATTCTGTGTGACAACTTGGACTATTCATGTCCTTTGGTTGTGTCCCGGCCCCCTGAGGACACCGCTTAATGAGAGATAATTGGCCAAAGGTCAAGGATGATTAATTCCATTGGGCGAGTCTCACCTTTTTCATACCTGGCCTGACAGGTAGCGCCGTCTCAAGCTACCACTTGAGCCACGTGAGACAGGGCTCAGCACAGAGCATTTTTTTCTCCTTGCCGTCATATTGTTAAATAGTCTGTGACTTCCTCCTTATGATAACCAATCACCTTGATGTCGTCCCAAAGCAGCTATGTCTGACTTCCTTTCTATTGTGGAGATCAAACAAGAGCCAGGGATTACTTACACAAACCAGCTCACGATAGCAATGTTGACACAGGACCTGTTTTTACGACTGTATCCACCACGAATATGGGCGGAGCTTCATCCAAAATATGAGATGTATTATTAATATTAGCTCAAACTGTAGTATCCAGGGTTGGAAAATACTTGAGTAATTATACTTTGTTACTATGCTTAAGTATTATTTTGGCATATTTATACTTTGCTTGAGTATTATCGAATTCAAATACTTGTACTCTTGGGGAAAAAAAACTTACTTTTTACTCCTTACATTTTTATTTAGACTTTCAAAGTACTCTTTACAAATCTTGAAGGCCTCTTCTTCTCTGAACCAGTCTATGACCGTACGCCGTATACTGTATAAATAGAACGGGTCCTGCACATTTTTATTTGTATTTTATTTGCATTTTATTTACATCTAAGTTTAAAGCATCCAATCAAGTTCATCAGTTTAAAAAAAAAACACCAATTTGCCATGAATTACTTAATTCCCTCAGTTAAAAACATTTTCTTTTTACTTTTTAATACTTCAGTACATTTAGACTTTCACTTGAGGACACTTGAGAATATTTTGACTTTCACTGGAGGACATTTTGGCTCACTTTTAATTGAGGAATATTGAGTAATATTTTGACACACTATCTACTATAATTAAGTATAATTAATAAAAGTATAATTTCTCAGTACTGTTTCCACCCCAATAGTATCTCTTTTCCGTCTGTGCGCTAAGTTGAACATTTCTAAATGTTTCATTTGAACATTTCTAATAAAAAATCTGAAACTTTTGATATACATATTTGAAATCCAAAATACACTGATATTTTTATTTTATGGTCCACTGACACTTGACATTTTTATGTTATGGTCCACTAAAATATGGCGTAATCTCCCAGTACAAAGACAAAATCAGAGGGATCGGACGCTGATTGTAAATGGAGTTTAAAGGCTTTGTCCAATCTCCGGTTGATTGTAGTCACTTCTAGAAGAACCCAACAATACAGGAACAAAGTTCATACTGAAATACTTCAGGTTGGTGTGAGAAGTCTGTGTGAGAAATGGAAGGGTCCTTATTACAGTCAGCAGGGGGGCTCCTGGTCCTTGTTCTAAGTGCGGCACTGAAAATCACCCGGAGACCACAGCGGCTACGGCTAATGGAACTGAATGAAGAGGTCGGAGGAGAAGAGAGCGCGTAAGTGTATGCTGAGGACAGTTTGGTGGACAGTAAATGGCTTAGAGAAGCATGAGATGTCATTTCTTCTGGGTTCCTGTCCACTTTTCTGTGATTGTGACACTATTTCCTGATGAGTGGGTTGATGGCTAGACGTATTTCCTCCTGCTTTAATATTCAGAACACCTCGGTTGAAACAAATTTTGTGCCATGCTTAGTTGTGGAAGCACAGATTAATGATATCTTTATATAGTCAATTCCAGAAGTATTGCTGAAAATGAGCAAAAATTTATATTTAAAATGAATAACACATGGTAGCAATGATGATACTGAATCATCTTAAAAGGTTTTCTAAAGCAGTGCAATTTACTCTGCAGAACACTGGTTTCAAAGCTATTGGCACCAAAGCTATCGGTTGAAGAGCCTTACAGAGGATCTTGGAACCTGCTTTAACTAGTACCCTTCTATTTCAACCTCCTTTATATTCTTAGGCTTGTGTACGTGGAGGCCATCTTGAATACAAAACACAGGTTTCCAACAGGCTTCAACTCAGGACAGGTTTTTTTTCCCCGCAAGCATTTCTGTGCTAATCTGAACGGCCATTTATGTTCATTATCTTTCTGAAAGATCTGTCTAATGGCAAAATCGTTACCTCATGGCAAAGGCAACCAGGTATTGAGATGAAATAACCTGGTACCAGCCACAAAACAGCTCCAAAACATCAATGTTTCACCATCATATTTTGGCAAACATGCTGATATTTTACACGACCAAAAAGTTCAGTTTTGGTCTTAACAAACACCACACAATTCAAAGCGCAGTTCAGATGCCACTGCATTTTGTGGGTTGTTTTCAGGAAGGGCTTCTTTTGTGCAACAGTTCCAAACAGCTTATTATTATGAAGGTGGTGTTTAGTAATTGATTTTGAAACTTGACATTTCCAAAAATCAGTTAAACTACAATGTCTCTGAAAATGTGAACCTAATTCCCTTATTTTGAGCCTTATTCTTATTCCATTTTTTACTTTGAACCTGGCCTGTTTTTTTGGATTAACAATAAAGTACTGGTGATGATGCTGCCTCAATACCGAGACTTTGTACTTGTGTGTATCTCCTATATGTTAGAGCACAACAAAATGGCGGAGATGGTTTCAGTGTTTTTAATAAACCGTCACAGACAGCCACAGTTAAAAATGACATTATCATGTCATCTAAGACTTAAAAGAATAAAAACAGTATGCTAATAAGTAGAAGCTGAGTTAAGGTGAAGCTTGTAGTGTCACTGCTTCAACTGGCCTCCTCCCTGCAGCCTGTGATGCTCTCGGAGCCTAAAAGGAATTAGAAAGGAAGTGAAAATTCATTTTGGCAGGCAATGACTAGTTAAAATACACCATTACAGATAAGATCTATACTTAATGAGGTTAAAGTGTCTGCACCCACCTGACTGCATTGATCCTGATGAAGCCGGTGGCATCTGAAGGATCGTAGTCTCCCTGAACATCCATGCTGGAGGAGAGAGGAGAGAAATCAGTTATATGACTGCTTCATCAGGTACTTTCAATCAATTCTGCCTGTGCTGATGATCAATGGTCATGTGATGGGTAATTCAGCAAAGTTTTGTTCATCTAGTACTAGCACTTCCTCTAACTCTTGTAACTAGACCTGTTCTGGCATCTTGTGGTGACCCAACACCTTACTAACGCACTAACAGTATTCTACTCCACTTTTTCTGAAATAGACAATCCTCTGTTATAAGGTTCTGAATAAAAGCTTTAAGAGTTCCCCAAGAGACACAACCAAAAGGTCCCCCAAAGGGACAACCAAAGAAAGATGAGATTTCGAGATTTTACAAATTTTACAGAACATACCATACCACCTTCTACACTTGTTAAAAAAAAGTGTTCCCCAAAAGTTCCTCAAGGGTTTTTCATATAGTTACTGGTTCTTAGCTTCCTAAAGGCTAACTGACCCTCTCTGACATGGGGTTCTACTTAAAATCTTTAATGGTTCCCCCAGACACAAAGCAACAATCCTTTAGAGTGTTTAATGGAAACATACCACACAATGCACTCTTATAGAAAACGGTTCCACCTAGCACCTGAAAGGGTTAAAGTTTGTCCCACTGGTGGAAACCTTAAAGGTGCTATGTAGAACCCTGAAATTAAATTAGAAAGCTAAAAACATTAACCATCTAAATATCCCTTTGAGGAACCCAAAAAGTTTGAGTCCACTAACAACTTTCCTCACCTTTACTATTTTGTCATATTTCCACATAAAACCTTCCTTCATTCTCTATTACAGTCCTACAAAAAAGGCTCCTCATGGGTTCCCGGGACCCTTAACTTTATAAGGGGTTCAATATTGTATGTTGCTTTTTCTTTTAATTTGTCACCTGTTTGTACTATATAGTGTATAATGTAGATTATATACTAGACAACAAACATTAGCAAAGTTGTGCAAAGTCAGAAAAGCATCTTGTACACTCATTTAGAGTTGTTATTTTTATGTTGTTCATTAGGAAACTCCTACATATGATTACATAATGGTTTGTCTCTCAAACCGATGGGAATGCGGGACATTTCCTTAAAAGGTTCGGGGGCTCTGTGGAAAAGGAGCATCAGGCATGTAGCACTTGTCTCACTGTCGTCTCCTTTAACAGCTCTGGGCTTGGATTGGATTCTATCTCATTTTAACTTGCTTTAGATAAACGTACCTGCCAAATGAATACATATAAATGTTCAGTGTATTCGTTTTCCTGTTTTTTTCCCCCAACAATACCCTTCCTATTGATCTGATTTTCTTTTTCCTCTCTGTATTTTGTAATTACTGCAGTTTCTACCTGCTGCTCTGAGCTGCACACAGAAACCTAGTAAGAAGCCTAACACAACAATTAGACCTTTAGGAAAGAAGAAATGGAGGATGTAGAAAAAAAGACAGACACCAGCACACTGGGGAAAGATGTGAACTGAATGTAGCGAGGGATGTAAAAATAGACCCCCTTCCTCTACCTCGTGTGTGTATGTGTTTATCCTAGTGTGTAACTCTTTGTATGTACAGCTGTCAGTGTAATCACTGGTGAGCAACATTGTGACATTTCTGCAGGATCAATACAGCGTGTGAGGGACACCACTGTGCTAATGACACTATTTACTGATCCCTGTTGAGTCACCGCAGGGAGACAGAGAGACCAGGACTCTCGCATTCGTTCTTCTTCTCTTGCGCACTCACTTCTTCTTGAAAGTCTCGATGAAACACAAAGCAACATCCACCAATGTGACCTTTCAACCGAACGTTTCCACGCTTAACCAGCATGAAACGGGCCACTTCCCCCAGCATGGCCGCGAGGGCCATTAGCACACAGCTGAGGCAAGAGGAGAGGCCTGGGCATATGGGCGCTCCGCTTTGGTCAGCTCTGAGCCTGCCCTGAGGGCGTCCAGGGGTCACGGCACTAAATACACTCACTGTTCTCCCAGGACAAGGCAGAAGGAAAGAGAGACGACACGATGGATGGAAAAAATTGCAGGAAAGAATCTGACGTTTGTTTCACCTTCTAAAGCTATTAGTACTTTGTAGATTTTTGTTCCTCTACAGATGGCGTCAGCTCAATGGATGACATACTGAGTGACCTGTTCGAGCAACACACATTGCACTTTATCATGGACGAGGTGCCTACACTGGTTCTGGTCACTAATCTGAAATGGTTTGATGCTTTTTTTTTTCACAAGAAAAAAGGCAGCAGAACTGGAAATAAAAATCACTTCATCAAGGACCATGGAGATAAGAGTCAGTGACGCCTGGGTGCTAATGCTGTGAACAGTCAAAATACCATAAAGCTCTGTGTAATGTTCCATCCAAACATTCATTTTTTCTCAACTTTTGTCATCATTCTGTAGCACTAGAATAAACCAGATTTTTTTTTTTCACTAAGTGTCTTCCACTCAAATTTTGGTGATGGATCTAATCACAATAACGGGACTTGACTTGATCTGAGGTGACCAGCTATCCCGATTTCTTTAGCAACCCGACATTAGCACTTTATCATGGTTCAGTTAATGTTGTCTTTGGTATAACATATGATGCTATCACCACAAAAACATTTGCATAACTGTCACTAGTTGAATATTGTAATTAATTTCAAATCTGTTTAACACAGTTCAGTACTAAACTGCCACAGGTGGATATTTAATTGTGGAAAGGTTTACAGAACAAGCCTAACACACACACACACACGTTAAACCTAAATCTAACCCTAACACTAACATCAGTAACCAAAAGGTTAACTCTTTTAGGTTTTGGATTTTTTTAATAAAAGCTGCAGTTTTTTTTTTTTGTTTTTTTTTAATAATTAAGCAGTTTTCCTCATGTGGACAAGCCAAATGTTCCCACTAGGACAAATGTCCCTACCAAGATATAAAAACATGCCCACACAGAGAGACAGAGTCATGGTGGTTACCTGACAAGCTCCTCGTTGTACAGAGACTTGGGTGATTCCCGGCCCAGGATGTAGACGTGGCCTTTGAACACGGACAGCTGCACTTTGCCCTCTACGTTCTCCTGAGACTTGGCAATGCAATGGCGCACAAACTCACACTCCGGGCTGTACCAAAATCCTGGCAAAGGTGAGAAAGGAGACATACAGGAAAAACATATATAGGATTCTGTATCAGCCAAGGAAATCTCTTCCTTCCATCCACTGTATATCAGCTATAGAAATTTGAAGGACACTCTTGGAGTCTCTGAATGACTGTTGACTGGTTACTATTTAAGAGGTGTGTTTCCACTGCAGGAACTTTTTCAGGAATTAATATTTGGAGTGTTTCTATGAGAAGCATCTATCTGAAGACCAGTAGAGAGTAATTCAAATGAGAGTAATTTGATTTGTTAGTATTTGAATTTATAAACCTTTCATATAGCCTTCAATCTTAGTAAAAAGTCAGTTTTATATACAAAGCTTCTAAGACTTATTGATTGCTAAATATTTTTAAACGTAAACTCATAGTATGTAAGACACAGCTAATGACAACAATCAGAGTCTGACCATACGTTTAATATAGCTCTATGCTGCTCCAAAGCACCAAGCCTGCCCTAAAATAGTTGGAAAGAAGAAGTGGGCACTACAATTAATTAAATTCTAAATATGAATATCAGTCTTCTACATCTTTTTCAGTTATGTATCTTGGTAATATTCCTGCTAATCTCCAGCAGAGGGATGCATACTCATAAAAGATCCTTTTATCTCATGCCAAAAAAATAAATTACTAGAAAATGGATGGTAGCAAGTATACGATCAAGTATAACCCTGGCCTAAATTCCTCAAAAAGTCAGTGGAATTCAGCCTAATAATAAGTTTTATTCATAATAAATCTGTATTTGAAATATTGCATCAAGTCTAAATGTTATGATCCAATGTGTAAAGACTCAAAAGACGAGCTATACACGCTTCAGCATTTTTTTCTTCAATACTCCCCACCATTTTTCCCCCTGCTATTAGCGTGTCCACTGAGGCTGTGAGTGTGTGCAGGTGTGAACGGAGCCCCACGTTGAGTCCGTCCTTCCCTCTCTTCTCTGCGGGACAGCAGGGGCTGAGCGCTCCCTCTCCGGCTCTGGCTGCCTCCGTTTCCCCCGATCGCAGGACTCTAATGAGTTTAATCTGTTCACACCTTTGTAAGGTGCTCCGTTCCCCTGCGCCTGCTCTCACTCCCATGTGGCTTTAATTGCAGGGAGACTGATCTGTAATCAGCCACTAATGAGTTCAAATCCTATTATGGGAAAAGAAGACAGGCCAGAGAGCAGCCTGCTGCCTGTGACGAAGGGATTAGGACACCTGAGCCAGAGAAAGACGGAGAATAAAGGAGGAGGCTCGGTGTGAGAGAGAAAGGAGGAGAGGAGGTGTGTGTGATCAGCTAGGTGCTCAGTCTTGGGTTTTATTATTATGTAACATCTGTTATGTGGCCTGTATCTCTAAGTATATTAATATTAAACTTGAATTTTGAATAAAAGGAGATCAGGGAGCTTTACACAAAGCAATCGACTACGATTGGTATTTGTGCTATCATAAAATAAGTAAAGAGAATACACATATATTCATATGTACGTATAATAAAGCTTTTTTGCTTCGTTCGGGAATATTCAGGAAACAAACCTTTTAATGCTTTGTGCGTCAATAAATATTATTTTAAAATCAATATGATATTTAATAAGAAGCTTTTTGTTGTTATGGATGAGACCTTCATGTTTTAAAATGCTCTGGGGAAAAAAAAAAAAAAAACCTGGCTCAAGTATTAAGGTCTTTGCTTCATACCATTATACAAAAGCTCAGAGAACTTGATGCCCAGCCCTTGCTTGATGCGCCTGACCTCTCTGTCCATGGTGAAAGCCTCGATGTCTAGGTGAGCATGATAGAGAATGGTGCCTCCAGGGGTCTCGTAGATACCTGACAGGAAGCAAGAATGAGAAATGAACACACAGGAGCATTATATCTGAACAGAACAGCAGACATTATAAATAAATAGAGCTGTCAAATTGTCTAGAAGATGCTAGAAGAGTCTGAGTCTGGTCTCATGTCCAGGCTTCATCATTAAGATAATGAAATCTGCTGACCAGCATGCTGTCCATCACCTGTTATAGACAGAACAATGAGCAGAAATGATAGGGTAACAACCCTCAGCTGCCAAGATCTGCTGCCCTGACTCTTCCACCCTGCAATTTACAACATCTGTGCGCGTGTGTATGTGCGTGCGCGAACTTGGGAGACGGATATTTAACTCATGCACAAATGAAGCTGTCACTCAGCTGTCTAAAGAGAAACAGGACAGGAAGATGCAAGGTTAAAGTTTTATCCATTTGAACAGGTTTATACTGTGGCACATATTAAATCAAGGAGACAACGTTCATATTTTATTGTCTGTCTTGGATGGAAACAAGATGCGAAGCTTCTTCTTCAGATCCAAACTATAATTTCTCTTTACTGTTTGTATTTACTACCACGTAATAACTGCAGAAACTAGTCATTTGTTTCAAACAGGAAGTAGTTTCAGAAATAAAGTGGGTTCTCATAAGGATATATGATGTGAGCAGTTAGGTCGTTTTCAACAAATAGCTTTACAAGCTGTAACAGTGTTAATGCTAAGTATGATTATAGTGTAATTTTATTTGCCCCGAGTCTTTTTTATAACTATTTACCTAAACATCTGAGGTAAACGTTGATATTCCCTACAGTTTTGACTCATTTCTGGTGTCATTCATCCTGTAGATTGTTTGTATACACTATATTCTAGCTAGATACATACTCTGCGCTGTATTCCTCAGTTGTTAGCAACAGTATTCTATTCCCGATTTTAAACACTCGACCGACGAGAGTATTCACCTTTTCATGTTAAAAGCACAAATTCACAAGTTCCAATAGACCAGAATATGCATGCACATTTGCTTTGTTCAATTAGGGTCATGTTAAAAAAAAACAAATGTAAGTTCAGTTTGCAGTTGATGCTAACTGTGATTACAGTAGTCACCCTGAGCCTTTTTCTAGCATTTTACCAAAACATCTGAGGTAAATGTGGATATTTCCCACACTTTTCCCTCATTTCTAGTGTGGTTGTTCTCTTACATTGTTTGTATTCAAGATATGTTACTCGACGCTGTAGTTCTCAATTAATTAGCAATAGTATTCTCCACATGCTAACTGTGATTACAGTCTTAATTTAGTTGCTCTGAGCCTTTTTGTAACAGGTTGCTAATATATCTGAGGTAAATGTTGACATTTTCTATAGTTTTGTCTCACTGTATTCAAGATATGCTAGCTAGATATATACTCAGCTCTGTATTTCTCATTCTATTTTAAACACTTGAATGATGAGTGTATAGTGTGTTCATGTTATAAGCACAATTCATGAGTACATAAGGCAGAATAGACATACACATGCTTCGTTCTATTAGGGTAGTGTTTGCAGTTGATGCTAACTGTGATTACAGTGATAATTTAGCTGCTGTGAATCTTTTTCTAGCAATTTACCAACATATCTGAGGTAAAAGTTGATTTTTCCTACAGTTTTGTCCCATTTCTGGTGTCATTCGTTTTTTACATTGTTTGTATACATGACATGCTAGCTAGATATATGCTCGCGCTGTATTTCTCAGTTGATTAGCAAGAACATTCTCATAATTTTTAAACACTTCAATGAAGAGCCTTAAGTGTGTTCACCTTTTTATGTTAAAAGCACAAATTCACGAGTTGTAATAGAGCGGAATATAAATACACATATGCCTTGTTCAATTAGGATTGTATTCAAGAAAACACACAAGTTTTTTTTGCGGTTGATGCTAAGTGATACTAAGAGGTAATTATATTTTTTCTTAGCGTTTTTTACAGCAAATTACCAACATCTGAGGTAAAAGTTGATATTTAGTACAGTTTTGTCTCATTTCTAGTGTCATTCTTCTTTTATATTGTATGTATTCAAGATATGCTAGCTAGCACTATATTTCTCAGTTTATTAGCAGCAGTATTCTCTCGCCTATCAGTAGTCTCTAACTAAAAAGGCGGAACAAGAAACAAGGGTCTGTAGTTAAATCTGAATTTATCCACAGGTTTCTAGCGAGCATTCCTCTATATCACAAAGCTCTTAATTGGAAAGCAGGCCTCAGGCCGGTAGAGGGAAAGCTGAATGACCATAGATCCTTCTGCCCAAAACAGGACTTAAAAAAACCACTGATCTTCTAAGCACTGAAAGCTGGCAATCTGATACATTAAGGCTCTGTGGATTTAAGTGAGGCCAGAGCCAAAGAGCTAAAGTGCTCCAGTTCCGTAAGGGGGCATCTGATAACTCTCTGAATTAAGCTCCCTAAAGGAACGGACTGGCTAGCACAGATTATCTAGACAAAAGCCTGCTGATTTGCAAACATTAATCTTTCAAAGTGTGTGTGTGTGTGTGTCTGTGTGTGTGTGAGAATAAGACAGAGAAGGAGAAAAAGGTAGATTAAGTGAGACAGAGAAGTGTGTGTGTGTGTGAGTGTGTGTGAGTGTGCGTGTGTGTGCGTGTGTGTGTGGTTAAACTACCCCTTGCTTGGCTCGTGGCCCTTTGGGCGTCCCGCCCTGCTAACACAGGTACGCCGAAGCAGCTTAGCATTCTTACTGCTATCTGAGCAGATACGGCTCTCTCCTAGACAGCAGTGTGGAATTAACGCCAGGTTTTAACACTTCAAAGCCTCAGTCACACAAAAATACACACACAGATTACACTCAATTGCACATAACCTGAGGCGTGATCAGATCCTGCTAATGGCCAATGACGGGATAAGTAAACTTTTCTGTTCTGTTTTGTTTTGTTTTGTTTTTTGGGTGTTTTTTTTTTCTTTTTTGGAAAACGGGGACACTTCCAAATCCTATTAACACACATACACTGGAATTGAATTATTAACGCAGATAATCGCTTGCACAAACTCACTGCTATTTGCAACAATGACTAATATCTATATGATTGTAAAATACATTATTGTTATCATATTATAGTAGAATATTACAATTATTTATTGTTTTGTAATCATTTATATAATATACTTATATATATATATAATATTTAATAAAATATTATTTGTTATTATTTATTTCTATATTTATTTATTTATAATGTTCAAAAATTAAAAATCTAAATAATTAATAAATACCTTTGTCCAAAACCCAACTTTTTGTTCTACTACAGTCTGAAAACCCAACTAAAATCATGACATTATAAACAGACCACTTATAATTATTTTATTTTATTTATTTATTTATTTATTTATTATTAGCTCATTTTTAAAGGAAAACTTTTCAATAAGTGTATTTTAAATTATATATTATTGTATATTTTACAATAATGCATTTATTCATTAAAGATGTTTAATTTTCAAAAGCATAAAACACCCAATACAAATTTGCTAATTATTCACGGTAATTATTATTCATAATAATAAAAAAATTTAGCACTTAATTAATTTTCAGAGTGCCCTGAATGCACTCCTCGTGCATCATTACAAATAACATATAAATAATAAAAGGTACTATTTTTTAGAGATAATCAGGCTGTGAATATAAGATGTATGTGATATAACACTGCAGCTGTACACATGAATTTCCACACAGGGCAAAGAAAATAAGCAAAAATGCCTGAAGAAACATGTTTATGCCATGCTTTCTTATTTTAAAAAGAACCGTTTATGTTTTTGCAGGTCTTACAGATATGACATCAGCAGGTGGATATAAATCTGCTACATTCCTGACCGGTTTTGCCTTTGGAAGGTTTTAGACTTCATCCTGACTGACAGAGTGACAGCTGACTGCGAGCCTGAGCCAGTGGGAACAACAAACACAAACAGCGCACTAATGGCCAGAGGAGGGTTGCCAGGTCCACCGCACATCTGTTCAGCATTATTCCTTGACAACTGTCAACCGAGAGTCATTTCCAATCCGTTACTCGGAAATAACCCACTGTCTGCCGAAGAATCATGACGTGCACACACACACACACACACACACACACACAGTCTCTCACTTCACTACGTTCTTCCGGATTTTGTTATAAACACAGGCTGTCAGTTCCTGTTTCTGCAGTTTCTACACCAAACAGCTTCATCTTTCTTTTAGACCAAAGCTACAAACAAATCTGAAATAAAATCTGGAGTTTTACATTTCTACCTGCCACTCTGGATTCACTGGTCAATGTTGCACTCTGATGCTCAAATGTGATGCACAATGACAAAAAAACAAAACAAAACAAAAACCGTTTAAATCCATTTTTCCGGATGTAAAGAAGTGTAGACCTTTGAGGTCACATGGATGTTAGAAATACCTCTGGACTTCATTCCGACGAAGCGATTTTCCACGATGTCGATTCGGCCGACTCCATGCTTTCCTCTGAGAAGAAAAAAAAATAAATAAATAAATAAATAAATAAAAACATGCACACACATAAAACAGTGTCAAATATAACATTTTAAAGATATAGCAGTTTGCTGGTAACTTACCCTACTTCATTGAGATAGCTGAAGATCTCCAGTGGCGTGTCTTTGGACGTTCCTTCTTTCAGGTGGCTCACCTTGACCGGTACACCTGTCACACACATTTTTCCATTTATGAGTCAGCATTTTTCAAAATATGAAGCAAAACCATAGACATATAGTATGTACTAGAGACATGAGAATTTAAGTGCCCCTATACATTTGCATTGATTTTCTAAAATTATTAAAGGTTTTTTAAGACAAAAAGGCATTTTAGATTTTCTGCAAAAAGCAAATATTTATTTGATGCTTTATACTGTAGATTTTTCACCTGTAAGGAAAAAAAAATATAAAAAATAAGCGTAAATAAATAGGCAAATAAATAATAAATACAAAATCACATATATGTAGTTTAACTCCCATTGGTTCCTGACTTTTTGGTCCCCCTGTATTATGACCTCATACATTACACTTACATTAATAACCTTACTAGCTTACTTGCTTAGCTGAACTTCTTCAGAATGCCAATGGCTTCAGAATGGCTTTCTAACATTACGACGACTAAAAAGTGATCTTTAGAACTGATGATTGACATTTTTAAGCATCTGTGATGCAAATTTATTTATTTATTTATTAAAAAAACAGCCAACTAATCTAACGAGCCAACTGGTAAGGGCTCCTGGACACGTTAGAGTTCTTAGTTTGAGCTATTTCTCTTCCAAGTGGTCAAGACCAGCCAATTTGGCTTGAGAAGAAAAGCACCTCAACTCAATACAGAACCGAAGAGATCTGGAGGAGGGATAGAGTGATTTGGGAGGAGTGGTGGGAAGAGGTGAATAGCAGCGCTGAAGAAAAGCACTTATAAATTCAAAAGCTTTACTACTCTTAAGGCTGTGAAATTGTGAGCAGAGCCTTCAGTAATTTAATTACACACTCCAGCTATTGTGTCACCATGTCCTCTTTAGAGAGAGAGAGAGAGAGAGAGAGTAACAGGCTTCAGATTTAAACTTTAACAGATGTGACAGCGAGAATGAAACCTAATACCCATCATAATGCACACTTTTGTTTGCATTTAGTTTGTATTGTGAAAGCTCGTTATTAGCATTCAGCTAGTTTGATTATCATGTTAGCTAACATTTGAGAGATTAGGAATAAAGCTGTTGCTAGTTAGACTTTGCTATGCTTTTCAGTTCAGAACTTTCCATGTTCATCGTTATATTGATGAGAAATCCAACATAGACGTGGTGGACACAGTGGTGCAAACGTTGGACTTAAAGTCCCAGAATGCAATGCAGCAAGTTACAGCAGAGACTCTAGTCGATGATCTATGAGATGACAAGCTAAAGACTAACTGAGTAAAGCACCGCTGCATCGTTCTCTTTAGGTAGAGATGAAGTGAGGGCTAAACCCCATTGGCACCACTTTCAGCAGTTAGTTGAATGGCATTGTGGGTAATGTAGGAAACAAAAATAAAATTTAAACTAAAAAATTAACTCAGAATTTCATTATAAAATAAATCTTGGACGCCGCTGAAGCATAATTACGAAGACTAATATGCAAGTTGTTCAGGGTGGATTTTTAACCCTTTTAGTAATTTTAAGAGCTTATATTTTTCTGTTGTTAAGCTGAGTGAAGAATTAAGCTTGAACTTTTACCAGAGGATTTATTTTGATTAGTAATTGCACTTTTACGTGAGTAATGAGTTTGGATGCTTTCACTGCCTCTCTGCATGAAAGACATCCTTGGTAAAAAGAAACAAAAAGACAAATAGGACACAGTTGAACACTCTGGCACAGACTAACACTATCTAAGAGCCACCATGCCTGGCCCAGCTCTCACTCCTTTCACCCCACATCCTTTGGAGCCCCATAAATAAATCACTGTCAATAGGCTACTTATTCATAGCATGAAATGAGCAACTCGGAGGCCAAAGGTGGAAACGATGCAATAGACCAGGCTTAGGGTGGAGATCTGGAGCAACTGGAAGAAAGACAAGAGAGGGCTCGAGGACTCTTTTGAACAGGGAGAAGTAGAAAAAAAAAAAAAAAAAAAAAAAAAAAAGTGCTGATCGTTTTCCACCCTTAACCGCCTACTCCCCCTTTTCTATGCATCTGGGAGCCTCATTAGCATTTAGCATGCTTGCAGTTGCCAATCACGGCCGAATGGAGCGGTTCAGGTCGCCCTTTCTCGGCTGTGGGTGTAAAAGCCCTGTTAGAATGACACGTAAAAAAGGGACTTGACAAAATATTTTCAGACATGTTCCTTTGTCAGACACCCCATTCCCATATCCTGGGAGCGCCCCGAAGGGTGCAAGGGCACCCCGAAAGAGCAGGCCTCGCCTGCTTAACAATGCCGGGGATCACTGCAAATAGTTAATAATTAGATTAAAAGTTCAAATAAATTAAACCACGGCGAGAACGCGGGAGTCTCTCAGATGCCCCCCTCCCCAGTGTCTGTCAACGTGCAGGTCCTTTTCTCTGCCTCGGCCTCTCCTCAGAATAGTACAAAGACACGGCAGACACAGTTGTAGGAAAAATTAAAGCTTTACATTTTTCCTCTCTTTTCCCCTTCCTCGGGCCCTATCTCTCATTCTGAGTGAGCGCAAGACGTAGAAAAGCAAAAGGGAGGGGCCGGGCTTGTAAAATGACAAGAGGAAAAAGGTTTAGTAGTTAAAAATTCTTTTTAATCGATGAGAAAGCAAGCGCTGAGAAAGTAAGTGAGAAGAAAAGAAAGAAGAGAATAATAAAAAAGGACCATAAAAAAGGGGAGAAGGTTATTTTTTTTTTTACAGGACCAGGGAGGAGGGGGTGGATCTTTTGTGCGTTGTCAGTAAACCAGCTTTTCTCATGGACACTAAATGGAGGTGACTAAAATCTATGAATACTGATCAGAAAAGGATCATGGACTAGCTTAAACAGCACAATGACATCACTGTCTGATCCAATCAGTTCACTGGAAACTCGGGGTAAGCTTGGGAAAAAGATGCACTTCCTTAGGTTCTCCATGCAGTCGGTTTAACCTCTCAAGATTTGGGGAACGTAGTGCTTTATTTTTTCATACAGAATGGCTAAAGAATAGCAAATTTATCTGAATTTGCTCCATCATGCTTCTTCGCTCCATAATTCTTTTATTTAATTTTAATTACTTAATATATTACTGTTAATAAATTGTTAATATCGTAATGGTAATTGCGTAGTAATAGAGTGCAATCAAATCATTGTGAGTGTTCTTCTCACATTAGTAATTTATAATTAATATTTTCACACAAGATGGGCCATGCTGTTATAGGAAAATAATCAACACTGAGGTGGTCCGACACAAATCGGTTTATTTTCCTATAACAGCACGGCTCAAAGTGTTTTATTCTTCTTGTATCACAGCAATTTCTCAACGATTAAAATTTTTTTATTAATGAACGTCACACTTAACAGTTTTCGTTACATTTAATGTTAGGGAATATCCACAAAACAAGTTAGTTCCTGTTATAACGTACATTATAGCAGCTATAAACACTCGTTCCATCACCAGCCTCTCTTTTTTTGTCTCTCTTGAAGTTAATAAGATAAAAAAAAACACACAGCTTGTGATGTTACCGAGAAACCGGAAAGCGTAACCTCCTCTGTCCTGAAAACTTTCCTGTGGTGGAAAACTTCCCGACACTGGAGACTCCCTCCATAAATACATAATACATTTATTATTAAGTTTAGATTATGTGGAGCTTCCGCCATACAAATTCATGCGTTTGATCTGTTACTATACAAATGATAACATTTTAGAATACGCATATTAATATAAAATCGTTTATGTTACAGGTAGAACTACTGTCAGAGGCATGCTGTTATAGAAAATTAATCAACACCTACTGAGCACTGGATAAGCGTTTAACCAGCACAGGTTAATTTTGGCGCAGGTTAATTGCATGCAACATAAAGACACGAACAAGTTTTTTATATCTTGATGTCTAAAATGCACCACGTACAAGGAACGACCGATACCAAACACTCATCGCCGAGTAGTTATTATGGTAACAGTCGTAATGGTGCAATGTTATTGGTCAACATCCTTGCACATTATTACTACTACTACTACTACTACTAATAATAATAATAATAGGTTTAATTTATATAGCGCCTTTCTCAAGGTGTGAAGAATCGACACACTGACTATCGATCAAACCGAACCTGTGTGTGATTGCTGAAGAGTGTTGAAAAACCTCTCTCCCGTCCACACCCGTTCATTTCACTTGTCTGTTTTTGTTCTGGAACATTCCACAGCCAGTGTCTGACATTAGTACCCATGTTTTTATATTGGGAATGCATTTGGAGCTGTAAGTGTGTCAGAGTGGCTGGACTGAAGCTAGGACTGAAGATTGGTCAATATCACAACACAGCAGGAGATCTGACTCCCATCACGGAACTGACTGATGGGGGCAACACACACACACACACACACACACACACACACACACACACAGATACCTTTGCTAAACTCTATCTCCAGCACATCTGGTGTATTCGGTGAGTCTTCAGGGTTCTTGGTCATCAGATAGAGGTCAGTAGGAGCATGATTCTGTGAAAAAAAACAGTAATTCTGGTGTTTTTACAATGAGGATGAGCTCTAAAACACATTCAGACACTGTATCAAATGACTTCTCATACACACTGGGCATGATGGAGGAAGAGAAAAAGTCAAGATGTGCTTTTTTGTCCACACCATACTTGTCCATACCAAAAAAAAACTGAGTGTGAGAAAGTGTCGGCACCCTTAAAAAGCAAAAGCAGTTCCAAACAAGTCTCTATGCTTTTTAATAAAGTGTCGGCGGAGTGAGAGTGAATCTGCGTTTTCCACTCCGAGTCTCCGTCTCGTCTACATGTGCATGGGGGTTGCTGCAGCAAACGGATGTGTCAGACGGAGACACCCCCTGCCAATTACCTGACATTACAGCGAGATGGCAGACGACGCATCCTGAGCAGAGGCAAATTGCAGGGGAGCTATGCAAAATAACCACCGGGCGCATTTAAATGGAAACCTTTACCAGACAAACATCACGATAACTAATCTATGTCCAAATGAGTGCCTTTGCTTTCCTTTTAACTAAACAGCATACCCGACTGCCCCAGCGTCGCCTCCTTTCTCTTCCGCTTCGCTGCTTTCTGTCATGAGATAAGAAGATAAAAGAGTGAGGAAACACGTCTCTCCTAAAAGCCCAAAATCGACACACTGTTTTTCAAGCAGTGTGAATTTTGCTAGAGTGAACTAGATGTAATAAGCTTTGGTTTGAATTTCTGACTGCCCTTCTGGCATTTGTGCTAAAAGTAGGGCTACAAAAAAAGTGCTAAAATAATAAATATGATTATTTTGCACAATGTTGAAATATCAAATACTAATTTTTGGAAATAAATTTCAGAACAAAATAGTATTTTTGGCCTTTATCATTTTAAATCAATAGAAAACAGCCTTTTTTTCACAGTGATACATTTGATAGTATGTAATACTATGTATCTCTGGATACAGTATAACTCAACATAAATTGTGTTTACACTTTTTACAATTCTGTGCCAAAGTATAAGACAAAATTATAAGTATAAGAAGAATAGGACTAAGAAATTATGACTTCAAAAGAAACTAAATATAAAGTTTCTAAGGAAGTAATTTGCCAATGCTTACATTTTTTTAATTATTAAAAAATTAATATAAACCTGTGGCTTGCATATAATGAGCTTAATTTCACTACATTAAGCATTATTATATTAATATAATTAACATCATTCACCTTGTGAACTGAATTCTTGTGTAGAATCAAGCAAAAAGACACAAACCATAAGGCCTATGATGAAAATATGTCCTGCTCTCTATTAAAAAGAAAACCTTATAGCACTGACAGTGAGTCCAAAACGTTCGCCAAGCCAAAACATTTTACTACCTACAGGGCCGAGCGATGCCCAGCAGTCCTGTGACAAGCTTCCACATGGACAGAGTTTGACACACAATATCACAAGGTCCATGGAGGTAGAAAAGCAAAGCCAAAAAGGGGAGGCACAGCTAGAATGTGAGCAGATCAATGAATTTCAATTCCAGCCCCCTGCAGGTGGAGCTGGCCCTGCTGCACGGCCCTGACAGAGAGGCGAACCGTAGGTAGAAAGGAAAGCTAGAGGGAGAGAAAAAGAGGGGGACATTGGTGGCAAATGGTCCGTGAACTGGCCCATCATGTCTCCGCTTAGGCGGCTCACTATGCGGGTCTTTATCCGGCACTGCCCATATTGTTGTCCTCCGAGGCGAGTGAATGCGTGGCCCCTGAAAGAGGACCACGGCATGAACTTAGAGCGAGTAAATTTCTCGCTTTCCACATGTTAGCTGCCTCATTGCCTTTCAATCAAAGACTTGGAGCTGAAAGTGAGAGACAGAGAGAGAGGTACAGGGCGAAAGGGGAAAAAAACGAGGGTGGGTGGGGGGAAAAGAGGAAAGGAGCAAGGAAAAGATAGAGGGACAGGAATAAAGATAAAGCACTGAAATCTGGGCACTGGATTGGAAGTGACGTTTAAATCGCCTGTCTTTTGACTATTGCGCGCACTCTCTCTCTCTCTCTCTCTCTCTCTCTCTCTCTCTTTCTCTAGCGCAAGTTGCTGGTAAATTGAGAAAGACAGAATAAGGATGTGATGAGAGGATGTTTTGTATTTTCCCCAGAAATGTTTATGGAGTGCTTGGTTCGTGATCATAGATAGATCATGAGTACCATAAATCAGCCATAAATAAACTGATAAATAAAAGTACTTCATAGTCAGAATGCAAAACTGTAAGTCAGGATGCGAAGTTTAATTACTGTTTTAATGCTTACAATCAATTTATAATCAATAGTGTCTGAGAAAAACTGTAGTTAGCTTTAAAAAAGGCTGCGCTACATTAACACTGTCATTCTGAGTAGTGTAGATGAGCAACATGGCAAAAGTTTCTTAACTACATTGATGCTTTGTACATGATTGGGGTTGCTTTGTCTAATAAATAAGGAATAAAACACTTGGGAGCATGCTGTTATAGGAAAATAATCAATGACAGGGTGATGGAATGAATCAGAGTTGACTATTTTCCAATAACAGCAAGTCCAGAAGTGATTTATTCATTTTATACCACAGCAATTTGCCAAGAATTTCAGAAATTTCAGATAGAACAATACATCTTACATTTTATCTGTTTATACTGTAGTTACATTTAATGTTGTAGAACAGCCTATAATTGTTTACAAGTGTAACTGTTGGTATGATGAAGCTTTCTGTTTTATGTTTATTTAACGTTTATGGAAGGAGTCTCCAGTGCCAGTGTTTTGTCATGATCAGAGGTAAAGCTGTACACTAAGTTTTCAGACATGGGAAAGTCTTCAGGTCAGATGACTGTTTCTTGGTAACATGATAAACTGCATTTTTTTTGAGTTATTAACTTCAAGAAAGAGTAAAAGAGGCGTTTATAAAGAACAAGTTTATAAAAACTATGATGTGTCGTTCTTTAATAAATTAAAAAATTATTATCACTGGCAATTTGCTGTTATATAAGAGGAAAAAAAACACTCCAGGATGAGCTGTTATAAGAAAATAAACACCTTCTGGGTGGTAATAGTACAGTAACTGCGCTTCATCACACCCCTCCACTGCTGATTATTTTTCTATAACAGCATGCCCCTAAGTGTTTCATTCCTTACATAAAATATTATCCTAATAGTTACACTACTTACAAGTTCACATTTAAAAGGAAGTGATGCTAACACCTTGCTACCGGGTAAATAATTAACAGTTTTGCTAACTCTATTGCACTGCATTGCAATTTAAATTCCACCAGAGTAAAGATAAAGAATAAACACTCTACAAAAGAGAAATACACAACCAAATCTTTCAGACTGAATGCTGAGAGTGAACATTAGGTGATTCATCCAAATCAAATCATACAGGTTTTCTAACATTGCTATAACGTTTTGTTTTTTTTTTTTTTTTTTGTAATGAAGTCTTGCTCTGATATTTTGTTGTCTGAATGAGGACACAATTTTTTCTCTGGCCTCCAAAAACAAATGACCCCCCAATGCTATGCAACTTTCCCCCTCTGGGCTAAGTAATAATAAGCTCATGACCGGCCCAGAGACACGTTTCATTTCCTCTCCAGCTCAGAGTCACACCAAAGGTCTCATTGTATTTACCAAACAACAACGTCTCTCTTTCATATCTGTCCTCTGGGTCACTCTCAGTTAGGCTGAGGGTCTTTAAGTCTGACAGAGATGCTATGTTAATGAGTGATAACATGGCTGGAGGACACATCTGAGGTCAAATCAGGGGAGAGAGAGAGAGAAAGGGAGACAATAAAGAGAAGGAAAAGTTTGAGTCTGTCTTGTCATATCTGGTTACATTTTAAGAAATGGGGTGGAGTTTTGTTAGAAAATGTAAGGCTAAAATAGGTATATGTGAATGAAGAAATGTTTGACTATTTTATCAGAACAAATCTTGATGGATACACACATATTTGTCGTACAATTGATACTAACACATATGAGAGAAATCTCAGCTTTTACAGGTACTGATTCACCAAACAAGTGCACTCGCCTTTAATAAAGCACTTATTAAATCATTTAAAGCACCAGTAAAATCTGAGATGTGTGATTAATTTGAGGGAACATTTGTTTATTTTTTTTTATTAATTATTTTAATTATTTTAATCTATCCAGCTATCTTAGTTCATTTTTCCTCTTATTTTAAAAAAAAAAAATATATATATATATATATATATATATACATAAAAATGCCATAAGCAAAATGTATGTACTAACTTACAACAAGGGAGCTGATAATTTTTTATAATTATTATTTTCCATTAACTTACTATAATAAAGGTGCTTTTGCTATTATGCATAACAGCCTCAAGAATAATAATTAAGCAGCACAATCATCCCATATCAGAAAGGAAAAATGCGAAACCCACAATGCTAGTTTGATCGTGCCCATTCCTGCACAGTCTACAGGAATGAATAATCCGTAGCCCGTCTCACAGACAGCACATGATCTCTCTCCATCCCTCCCTCAGCCTGATAATCACTCTCTCTCTCTCTCTCTCTCTCTCTCTCTCTCTCTCTCTCTGACATGTATGTGTGACGGAGGCCTTTGTACTTTACTGTTAACGGTGACATCTCAGTGTCACGGTGTCACCCTGAAATGTTTCCCCTCCCACGTCGAAGCCCATGGCAGACAATGGTGGCCCCGAGAGTGCCGGGCAGCCAGGAGGCCCAGCTGGGCCGTGCATTCCCATGAAATCAGAAATTAGCCAGGGCCGCTGTGAGGACAGGTCACTGTCTGACTGTCTGTCTGTCTGTCTGTCTGTCTGTCTGTCTGTCCTAGTCTCATCTGAGGGCCAGCATGGACTCATTATAAGAGCAAAGAAAAAAAAAAAGAAGAGAAAGGGTATGTTGTAAGGGTTCAAAGGTTGCGAGACCCAGAATGCACCATCTCATCGCAGTTATACCACAGTTCTGCTGTATTCTCAAATCTGATTGGTCAGAAGATGTTGATTAATCTCCTATAACAGCAGCTCCTACAGTACTTCAGCCACAAATCACAGGCTTGTATTAAGACACTTGCGCTAATATGTTATTGTTTCTATAGTAACAGCTCATTCACAGCGACTTGTATGCTGGATGCTCCACAAAAATCTAAGAAAAAAATCATATAATCATTTATAACGTGTACTTTAGGAGTTTATTTAACATTTATGGAAGGAGTCTCCAATGTCAGTGCTTTGTAACAGTCAGGCGTAAAGCTATAACTTTAAGGAAAGCCTTCAGGATAGACGATTTGCACTTTTCTGTAGCATGAAAAACTGCATTTTTTGTCTTATTAAATTCAAGAGAGATTAAAAAAGAGATGCAGGTGAGAATGTGGATTTTCACAACATTAAATGTAACTGTAAATAGATGAAAAAATAGGGATATAGGGATAAGAATCTCAGGATGTGCTGTTATAGGAAAATAATCAAGGTTGGAATCCTGCCCTTCACTCACCAAACTAATGCTTCATCTAGAATTATTATTGATTATATATCCCAGAAAATCTCTCAAAATCAACTATGTAAAGTTTTTTTAAGAGCTATAGATTAGAAAAGGTCTTTTTTTTTTTACCTTGGGGTTCTCCAGTATTCCAGACTCGTAGCTGTGAAAAAAGACCACGTCTGCTGTTACTAAGATCAATATGATATGGATATTGCGATAGATTGTAATATATTAATATCATGATACAATGTTTTGAGTATTGTAGGGTCTCATCAGGTGTTTGTGCTTTTATAATAGTGGCACTGCAACGAGTAACTGAAGAGACATTAAAATCTATTTTGTGCTAATCATTTATATAGCATTTATAACTCATATAAATCATATAAATGCAATATTTAGATTTATTCATTTATAAATCTATTTTGTGCTAAACATTTATAGGCTTCTTCTTCTATATCACTCCTTCTCCTGGTGAAATCTGATATTGTACTGGATAAAATATTGAATTAAATACTGAACAAATTGTTATCCAAACCTCAGTGTCTATCCTGTACCATGAGAAAGGCTTTACGTATAACATCAGAAGCATATGCCTGTGTTCACACTGCAGGTAAAAGATTTTTCAGGATAGTGTGAACAATAAATGTGACATTTAATTCATATTTTGAACCATTTTCTTATTTGGTACTGAAATCTGATACCATCAGATCCTAAATTATGTACTCTAACTGGTTGTAGGGTGTCTTTAGGCATCATCAGATTAAGTATAAGACATTTTCTTTCGCATGTGTGATTTTAAGCGTAAATTTACATACGATAAAGCACATATAAAAATAATTAAAATATCACAAGATATTTTAACAGAATTATCTATATTGTGTATATAAAAATAAAACCAACACCAGATTAAGAATATCTGCAGCCTAAAATCTAAGACCATACTTATATCTATATTTAATTTATTTGTAATTTGCAATTCTTTATTGTAACTTCAGACTGATTAAGAATTTTTAAGAATACGCAAACATATGGTAGCATTATAAGATAAATTGATTATAAACCTTTTTTTCTGAATTCACAGCCACCATGTACTGGACATTAACGTCAAGAACATCTAATTCATGATTGTTTCCGTCACCCACTTTTTATTTACGTTATTCAAATTCAGATGCTGTTCAGGACCTTGACCCGTTCAGATGAGTGTCAGATATGAGCCACGTTATAAAGATGTGAAAAATCAGGCTTGCATGTGGGTGTAAACGTGAATGTTTATGGATGTAAGTGTTGCAGTTTTGGGCTGTAAGGTCTCACCTGATGTGCATGAGGTTGGCATCCATGCTCCAGGGGGCTTTTGGAGTGACCGGGATAGGAATGCCATGTTTCTGAAAAGAGATCCAGAAAGTGATCTTTTAATGCTAAAGAGTAAAACTAAAAAGCCCAAAAGCTCTTAATAGGGGGTAGGTGGAGTGTATCTGAGGCTGTAACTTAAGGAAAGGAAGTATAAGACAGATCCAAGATCCTCTTTATCCTCTGATTTGAGACAAAGAAATACTCGGACCATAACTTCATCAAAAGTGTGGGGCATGGGATGAAATGCAAAACACTAACATTGAAGATCTTACCAAATTTTTTAAAGTTTTTTTGATACCTCGGCGTACTCCATGAGGTCCTTTCGGCCCCGGAACCGGTTGTAAAATTCTGGGATCCTCCAAGGGGAGATGATCTAACGTAGGAAACAGAAAGCTCTCAATTTAATCATGAAACTGAATCGAGAGGGTACAGAGATTACAGACAGGAAGGAGGCATCCAGTCCTTACCTTCACTTCAGGGTACAGGGCGTAGCAGGTCAGCTCAAACCGAACTTGATCATTGCCCTGGAAAAATAATAAGAATTAATTAAGAAATTTCTAAGTGGTACAGAAATCATTACACTGAAAAGACAAAAACAGTGCATAAAGATGTACATCACTAAATATGGTGATATACGCACAAGGACACAGATGGACCGTGTTACAGATTTGATGATGTGACATTTGTCTCCATCTAGTGGCAAAACATAAACTGAAAGGTTGATCAAATTAACTCATTTTAAGCAAAACATGTAGGTTTATCAACAATCCCGGCTTTTAAAACATAATGAAGGGTAATTCTAAAAAATAGAAAAGAAGGGTTAACAGATTAAAAGGCTCAGAGTTAAAATATATTCACTATAAAATGATATTTTTTTAATTCACCAAATAAAATGTGGTGTTTTTACATAATGTTTAAACCAACATTTCTTGAAAAAAAAAATCTCCCTTTTGCAGTTGAGGAAAATTATTATTATTATTATTATTATTATTATTATATAGAGTTATTATTATTATAGTTTTCTGTCAGTGAAAATTGCAGATAAATAAATTGCAGACATAGTGCAATTTTCATAAAAAGATCAACTGCCAAAAAATTCTCTCACTCATTTAAATAATAATCCTATTTGAATAATTTTATGATGGTAAGTCTGTCAAGTCTCGTTGTCTTTGTTGCGCTCTCACAGCCGTGAATGCAAATCTCAAGTTTGTTCCAAGTTTTTTTTTCCCCCGGCTACAAATGTGTAAGAACCCCTTTATTACGGAAACATCCAGGTTGGAAATGGAGCCTCGTAGTTACACTGTGTGCACTGACCTTCCCAGTGGCGCCATGGGAGACGTACTGCGCCCCCTCCTGACGGGCAATCTGGACCTGGCGCCGGGCGATGCAGGGCCGGGCGATGGAGGTGCCCAGCAGGTACCGGTCCTCATAGATGGCGTTGGCCTGCACCATGGTCCAGATGAACTCTTCTACAAACTCAGCACGAAGGTCCTCGATGAACACCTGTCTCACACACACACACACACACACACACACATATCACAGATGACCTTGAACACATTACTTATTAAATTATAACAAAATTATTGTGTATAAAAAAGTGGAGGGTTTGTGAGAACTAGAACTGCAAACCTCCATCTCATTAGTCATCATAATATTTTTCCAATAAAGTTTGCAATATTATCATAACTTTTTTTTTTTTCTTTTCCACACAGGATTTTTTTTTTAAATTGAATAAATGTACCTAAGATGACATGCTGACTTTTGATTGAACCAGCATGTAATTAAACTACTGTATGGAGTTTTAAAGTATGAATATTTACTCAGTGTTAATTTCATTCCCAGATTTCCCCATTACCTTTTTCGCTCCAAGATTCTCTGCTTTCTTTCTGGCTGCGTCGAAGTCTTCTTCCTGTCCAATATTAGCCTGCAGACACAAAACAAAATTCATGACTGCAGTAGTAGGGTTAATCAATGTACATTTCCTGCTTTTACATATTTATCTACGTACTGAAATGTCTTTGTACTGAAATCTATTCATACAAGTTTTCACACTGGACTGAATTTCCCAAAAAGTGCAAACTTAAAGTTGCAATTTGTAACGTTTATGTGTTTCTAAATATATAATAATTCTACAATTTCATAGACACCTTTTAAAAACTGATTCACAACATTGCCATGGAATGTGTCACCCTAGTTTCTTCATTTCAGGCGATTATTTAAACATTTTTCCAGGCCAGAAATTAGCTCCACCCCTCGTTGAAGCTTAAATGCTCCTTTTTCTTATAGATCATTACACAACGCATACTTAAAGCACAGCTCCTTGGTCTGAAGGCTGCAGAACGCTCTAAACCTTTCAAACCACTCCTTAAATTTTTTTTCTTCTAATTTTTCTGGCTAATCACCAAACAGAATGTTTCATTTAACCTAGAGCTAAAGTACATTACTTGTCCGACTCAAATTTAAATCGTTTGGCTTTGAGTTTTTACTTTCAGAAAAGAGTTTGGTCCGAGTCTGAGTCATTATTGGACGTCAGTACAAGTGGTCATGTTAACATATACATGTTTTTAACAAAGCACTGTTCAGGTGCAGGTCACGATGCTTTTAATAAACTGAATCCAAATCAAATGTTTAAAAAATAACTAAACACCTCATTGCCAGAATCTTTTATTCCAGAATCTAGTTTCTTTTATTGACAAAACCAGTCAATATCTCTGACAACAGAAAATAATGGACAATTGTTTCTTGTAGGCATCTACACCTGTCCTCCGGCGCCACCTACTGGCTTAAATGACTCCAAATAGCAGATCTCAGATTGTTATTTAATGAAACAACTTTCAAAATGGTAATCAGGAATCCACTTAATATTTACAGAGCCACTGAGGTGATATGGTGGATAATTTTAATAAATTATCACCACAAAATTAATACGTTAAAGCCGTTTCCAGATCTATTCGGTGGCTACGAAATACTTAACTCATGGTAACAATAGTTGACCAAGACATCAACTGAAATCAGTTGAATTAGACTGTTCATTGTAGCCACAGGAACCTGAACATGGAGATTATTCATAATATTATGCTTAAATGTAATGTGTAACATGGATATACCATCAACATGCATCACATTACACCACAGGTTTCCCACGCCTGGTGCTGAAGATCTCCCTGTCCTGCATATGATAGTGTGTTCCTGCTCTAACACACCCACTGTAACCCAGGAAGGGCTGGTAATTAGTTAATCAGGTGTGTTAGAGCAGTGAAAACACTAATGTGCAGGACAAGGGGTTCCTAAGAACAAGGTGTGGGAACCTTGAGCGCTTTTTCAAAGTGTTCCCATCAAATAATTAACTGAAGTACGATAGTCCCACAACACATTGAGTCATTGGCTCAAGTTACACAATTATCTAAGTATCATGGCCACGGATGATCATGTCATGGCCACAAGGTACACCTTATGACAAAAAAATAATAATAACCATGTCACCTCAGAGGTTCTGTAAATACTAGATGGTTCTATTGATAAAACAATTTTACACCAGAAAACAATTTTAATTTCATGTTATCTCCAACGCACAGAATCAAAGTCAAGGTCGTGTTGGTTTGCACCAGAAGCAAATTTGAGTTAATGAATGAATGAATGAATGAATGATAATTATTTATCACTATTTTACGTTATTCCTAAAGTGCGTGTCTGGACAAATGTGTGTTGAACATACTCAAAAATTCCCACCACTCCCACTACAGGAATCAAAGGAGTAAGACAGAGCGTTAGAGGAAGTTGAGAACACGGGAAAAGCAGTTGTGCAAGTTCAACTGGTGTCATATAAAGGTTTTACTGAAGCCTACGGTTAGGAACGGTATGCGGACACTTTTTATATATAAGTTTTTTATATCTAAGTGACATGTTGATGCATTGTACAGTTAAACTATTGTTAACTATTGTTCTCTTTCAGTCAGATGTGAACGCAGTATTGTGTATCTTTCTTCGCTGTAGGCTTTAAGGGATCATGATTCTTCACACTTCAGAGCGTTCTGCATGAGCTGCTCTGACATTTCAATGCAGTCAGCATTTTTTTTTTCATGAGCTCTATAGCTTTAAATCCAAAACACCCCAGCTGAAACCCCAGCGACTGCCAAAGCCCTCTATGCCAGATTATCATCAGTTAATCATTGTGCGGTCAGGTGGGAAAAGTGCATCACTAGCAAATCTTTAACACCCTGACTTGATGGTTGGTCCTAATGTGCTCACCCAGTCAACTAAAATTACTCATAGTGCCAGCCTGGCAGTTATAAACATTCTGCACTGGTGAGCAGGTGGTTGTGAGTTCAAGTCTCAGCACTGCTTGGATCTTATTCTGCTTAAATTATAATAAATAAATGCCAGCGGAACTTACCCTGTCAGAAACTAGCAAATCAATATTTACCAGAAATGACAAAGATGGTTTTTAGATGGTTTTATTGCTCAGTAATTATAAGCAAATTCAAAGAAATTTGAATTTGTGTTTTTAACTGAAGTTAGCAGGCATCAAAGGACATCAGAGGAGTAAAAAAGGGATAAAAAACATTATTGATGAAAATTACTTGCAATTTTTTTATGCCAAGCTATATATATATATATATATATATATATATATATATATATATATATATATTACACACACACACACACACACACATGTCAAATATATATAAACAAATACCGAAATTGTATGTCATTTTTTTTAAATGTAACATTATAGTCTGACTGACAGTTTTTACTTGATTTTGTGTAGAAAGTTGTCAGGAGACATGCTGTATGTCACTGTCAGCCATGTTGGATTGGGAAGAACAATTTAATGGAGTAATAGAAATCAGGATAATAGTGTATATAAGATTGGAGTTTTGAAGGCTTGAAGGTGATTTGCAGCTTATGAATTTTTAAAAATGCTTATTGTATTTCTTAAATTAATGCTCTATGAGTGTGGACACCATGATATATGTTACATGCACAGCAGTGAATTACTGTGTTTTGATGCAACAAAGTTGGAATTTTGTCTTTACAAGTTAAACAATCCCTCTAATACAGTGTGACTTTTTTTTTTTACAATAGATATGTGACGGTTTATATCATTAGTTTTTTTGATGACACACACAAACCTGTTGCTGCATGACCAGACTTGATTTGACAATAGGTCTTTTAAGGAATGCTGGTTTATAATCCAATCTACTAAACTATGAAACTGCAAACAGCTTTGGAGTCATGACATGTCTTGCGTTAAGCAACAGATCTCTGCGATAAGATGCAAAGTTAAGTCTCTACACCAATTGATTCCAAATTTATTATGAAATATTTTAGATATGATCTTTCATGGAGTGTTTGCCATCACAGACTTTTTCAGTGCAGAGAAGGAAATGAAAGGGATGAAATTTCCAAGGTGAGATCATACCAGGTAGGCGATGACATCATAGCCTTGTTCCTTGAGCCACACCAGGATGCAGGACGTGTCGAGACCGCCGCTGTACGCCAGGACCACTGTACCTTTCGACATTTTCTCCACCTTTGGTACCTTTAATAAGCCGAGGAAAATAGAATTAAAGTCTAAACAACCAGCCAACCATGATTAAAGATTCACACAGACGTTGTCAACATATGAAAGCAAATTAAATCTGGACTGCGTTCTCAGAGCAGAAACTGACCCTGTCGCCTATCTCAGATGATCTGAGAGCACATTTTAATAGCTAAAACGTATATTTGCTCTAAAAACACTGATTTAATATGGAATAATTTGATATAAATTTGATATAAATTTGATTTGATATAAATTATCAAATTGATATAAATTATAAACATAATTTAGGATTTGTTTTTGTAAGTTTTATTGTTATTTGAGTTGTACCACTTCATTTTAAACCCACGCAGAGAAACATCACATTTGTTTACTGTCAGAATAAGCAGGATGAAATGACATATTAAATGAAATCTTGCTTACAGTTTAATGGTTAAAGTTCACAGGACCTAGATTAATAGGTGGACTTTTGCTTTAATCCAGCTTAAAGCTTAATCTTTGTTGGTTAAACCCAGTCTATGACTGTTATTATGTATATAATTTTTAATCAACCTTAAGACATAGTGAATTAAATTGAGAAGAGGAAACTTTTAAACCTTTATATTTTGCAAAAGTCTGGTGTTATCAGAGTTTTTCAAAAACAGTTTGAGAGTGTTATTCTTATGTGAAATATATCTGGGTTATTATTATTATTATTATTATTATTATTATTATTATTATTGTTATTATTGTTATTATTCTGCATGTTTGGTACCCAAGGTGCATTTTACACCATTTTTGTATTGTGAAGGTGCAGAAGCAGTGCTTTTGTGATAATGTGCATAAATCCTGAATGTCATGGAAAATAGTGAACATTTATTTTCAACACAGTCAGCTTGAAGCAGAGTGACGTCACGAGGTGTCATTTTTCCTCTATAGAACAAGATGAATGGTAAAGAACAATTATACAGAAATATAAATAATGAAAAATTACACCTGTTTAGGAATAAATCATGTTGGTTCTGTTATGCATACACACACTTCTAGTCAATTCTACTTTTTATATGACATTTACTGAGCACACGCTATATTCTCGAGACCTTTTAGCCATGAATCCAGACATATAATGGAATAAAATCTAAGATTGGAGTACTAATGAGAAGCATGTACTCACCCAAACCGAGGAGAAATATGCAATTAATATGCAGATAAAGAAGCGCGAGCCAGAAAACAAACCACACAAAGCTTTGCCCTACGGGCAGCACGAGCGCGTGGACTTTATATATACGCCAGTGTTTCGTCAGCGCTCCCAGCACGCAGCGAGCCAATCAGAAGGCAGATCAGTGTGAGGGGGCGTGGCAAAATGTACGTTCGTGAACACGTCACCTGATGTAACTCTTTTAAAGCTTGCATTGCAACTTGCACGTTCAGTATTTGGTTTCTCAAAGAAACTAACAGCAATAATACTGCAATAATAATATATAAACACTTTATTAAGGTTATTTATTATTTTCTCCGCCTCTCTTAACAGAAATTCAGTTTAAAACCTGTAACTTTACACCTTTATGCACAAGAAATGACTCATCTTTGAAGTACAGATGGATTTTGTAAATTGTTAAATAGAGCAATTCTGTTATTATTGTACAAAACAGACATTTTATGTTTTGTACTAATAGTCCAATATATAATTAGTCCATTATTTTATGCACACAAAACACCCCACTGCCATATAAACACTCCTGGATGAATAGGATTCACAGGAAGTTGCATCACCTGTCTATCAGGAGAACAGGGTTTTGAAGGATGCATCATTTCTAATTATGGGTTGTTTATTATTTTCAGTGTGTTTACTGTTTTTCTCCTCTTTTCCCTCTAATGAATAATACAAAAAAAGAAGCTAGCAAGTTACAGATAAGCCTTAAATGTCAAACCAGTTAACAAAAAAATCATTCATTCATTCGCACCAGCATGTTTGTGGGAGGTGTAAGAAACTTCCAGAAAACTTACAGACACGAGGAGAACATGTGCAGCTCAGTACAGACAGAAACCTGAGCTCAGGATCCAACCAGGAACGCTGGAGCAGTGACAGGGCAAAGCTCCCCCTCGTTCTACCCTTATACCCCGTCCCATTTCTACACACTCTAACACTGTTTTGTAATACAAGCTGTTCGCATTACTATGTTTCATCTAATGAAGCCTGTTTTCTGTTATGTGACACCATTATCTCACAAATCTACCTTGAAGGAAATCTTCCTGTTAGATAAAGACATGTGAATAACACTGATATTTGACAGCTGTTCCATTCAGGAAACATCAGCTGGAAATTCCATGTTGACATTTACAGGAAAAAAAAGTTCTATTTATTGGAAGAGGAAGAAATTTTCAGCTAAGCTGTCAGTCAGTGGCTGCTTTTCTCATTGCTCTTATCAGGATGTCTGTGGTCTTTGATTTTTTTTTTTTTTTTTTATTGATCTATATCAGCCTTCTTTATCTGATTACAAACAAGAAACCCATTTCAGTATCACAGCTACTGTGGCAATCTATTTGATGTCTTGCATGTCAAACAAAATCAAGAGTCGAGGAATACTCCTGATCTACATTTTTGTGATTTTTTTTTTTTTTTGTGATTATAAAAACATTGTACGCAGTGGAATCGTTTATTTGATGGTCTCTACATTCTAGAGGATATTATTTGTTTATTATCCTCACAAATACAGTAGCCCCAAAAAAGTACTGCACTTCCACATGTATGAATTTCACTGCATTAGAAAACATGTCAAAGCAAGTGACATTTTAAAGAAACATAAAATAAGCACACTTTTCAAGCAAAACATTTCCAAAAAATAGATTGTTATGCTTAATATAATATATACATATATATATATATATATATATATATATATATATATATATATATATATATATATATATATATATATATATATATATACAGTTGAGCTCAAAAGTTTACATACCCCTTTCAGAATCTGCAAAATGTTTATTATTTTACCAAAATAAGAGGGATCATACAAAATGCATGTTATTGTTTCTTTAGTGCTGACCTGAATAAGA
>CM040480.1:3045359-3057248 GCA_022758105.1 Pangasianodon gigas
TAAACAAGGGACTCTTGAACAACTATCAGTAAACAAAAAAACACAGCTGTGGATCATTCAGGTAACAACACAGTATTAAGAATCAAGGGTATGTAAACTTTTGAACGGGGTCATTTTTATAAATTCAACTATTATTTTCTCTTGTGGACTATATGTAAACATTTTTTATGTGAAATATCTTATTGAGGTCAGCACTAAAGAAACAATAACATGCATTTTGTATGATCCCTCTTATTTTGGTAAAATAATAAACATTTTGCAGATTCTGAAAGGGGTATGTAAACTTTTGAGCTCAACTGTATATATATATACACATGTATAACAGATATACTGGTCATAATTACACAAAAACGTATTTGGACACTCAGTAGTGGCTTGATTATAGATCACAGTTACAAATGTATACATTAGTAAGTGTGGCCTAAGTGTTCAAATACTTTTTGGGGCCACTGCATGACAACTTATAATTTTGTACTCAGGGATATTGTTATTAACAAAAATTTTAAATTTCTGCCTATTTTGTTTCCAAATCTTATATTTAAAAAAGCAATTCCTGGAGAATTAGAATAATTAATATGTGAGCATTTAAAGGGAGATCTTTGCTGAGCAATACTTATTTTTTCCATTAACTTTTTGGTTTTCCTCAAACATACGTCTTCTGCGCCATTATTTTGTACCTTTCACCAGGAATGGTGAATGTAATGTACATTTAAAATGTATTTAAAAGACATACATTTCCTGAAAGAAAAAAAAAACTAAAAATACAGAGACACACCCTTGAAAATGCCAGTTTTATGACGAGCAGTGGTGCAGTTTAGTACAGACAGTGCTGGTACATTGAAAATAATATGATGTTATTTCTTCCATCCATCTTCAGTAACCAATTTCTCATGGACACGGTCGCTGTGGATCCGGAGTTTACACCAGATACCGTCCATCACAGGGCATCTGTCTCTCTCACACACACACACACACACACACACACAAATAGACTATCCACCTATCAGCATGATTTGTTTTTTCATCAGATCCAGCATTACCTGCTGTGCCACTTTGCTACCCTGTCACACGATACCTGAAAATTTACATTAAGTACACTTTTTTATTTTAAATCATACTGTCACATTTTAACAATAATCACAGAATGCCTATTGTGGTCATAAATGCTGGAACAAATAGTTTGCAGTAAAAGTGTTTCAATAAAACCCTGTAAACTTGTTTCTTTCCCAGAACAAGGCACTGATGTGTAGCAGTGTGATGATCAGAAGGCAATAGATTGAAATGAATCAATGTAACAATCATAAATCCATTATCACCGAAAAACAACAAGCAACAAATATTTTTAAATAAACTGACGTGCAAATAATTTAATCAGCTAGCAAGGTGATTTGCCCATAACTCTGATACTTTTAAATATAGTCCTTCTCTACATCATCATCGTTCACAAATTGGTTATGCCCACCCCAGATTCTGAACAAAGTTGGTTACATATCCGTTGGAGGCTACGAAGTCAAACTGAAATGTATCGTATCACAGCAGATTCAGAAGCATCGTCAAATATCAACTCAATGCCTTCTGAATTGGAATCGTATCGTGTTGTACTGAAAGCCTGAGGTTTACCCCCATTGATGTACCTACACTTTTACCCTCATCAGGAAAGCTACATTCTATACATTTTACTGGAAACGCCCCCAGCCTCCGCTGCATGGCCTGCATTTGCTTACTCGAACATGATTGGCTGTTCTATTTTATGATGCAAGAATATCTGCTAATAAGATTTTTAGCTCAACAGTTCTTAAATCTTTCACTTTGATAAAGAATATAATTATAAGAAATATTTTATAAAGTTTAGAGTGACATTAAGGTTTATCTGTATAATCATCATGTAGTGCACACAATTTGTGTATTGGTAACAACCTGTCACTTCAGCATGCAAAGAGTTTGGAACATAATTTGGGCCTATAATGAGGGAAAACATGAATCTATGCAAATAATAATAATAAAAAAAACACCACCGTATCTGTACTTAATTTGTGTACATATGACAATTTGTAAGATTTAGCCAACACTGAAGAGAAAAATGCGTAAGTTTTGGAAACACTGTTTACGAACAAAAGAGGCAGATCTCATTTTTTTTGCTTTTATTTTTTTCTCCGCCTGAAAACGAAAATAAATCAAAAAATACATTATAAACTCCTGTAAATCAATGTGTTATTTTATCGACAGCAAAAACACAGATCAAGATGAAGCTCGGGTGACAGAACAGACCTTCTTCTGACCTATTCCACCTGTGCAGAGGTGTAAAATAGTGTTTTATTTGTTTGTTTGTATAAACTGCAAGTCTGTCTACTGCCTGGGTCCTAGCTAAGGTTCAGACAGTACACAGCCCACTAGTGCGAAAACAGAGCAGTCAGAAGGCGCTGTACTTCCACCTTTCTATTCTGTAGGGTGGTTTATACATAACAAATCCCCCCATCCGAACCACGACCAGTGTTACAGGAGACCCTGCGCACCCTAAACGCAAGGGCCGTTTGATTTGACACGTGGATTGATTTGAGGGTGAAAGAAACAAGGAGAGGTGCACCACAAACGATCAGTGGCGCCAGTTCATTATTCAGCTGTATTTGAAAACATCTTTCAGTTAGAGCACTAAATTACTGTTGTTTCACAGAGTCTATATGGACACACATTCACAGCTATTTCTCAAGTGTTTTAAAAACAACAACCGTATAGCAATGCGCATGAGAAGTGAAGCATCCCAACAGGAATACGTTTATAATGCTTTAAAGACAGCATCCTGGTCAACAGTGACAGAGGGAAAAAAAAAAAAAAAAAAAATCAACATTAACTCAGACAGTTCCTTGTCATTCAGGCTGTTTTCTTTACTGAGACATGATCAGGCATCTTAAAAACTTATGTTTTGCCATTGTGAATTTGTAAAAACAAAAAGAGTGAGAAATGAAAAACAAAACAAAACAAAAGGGCAGCTGAAGAAGAGAATGGAGGTGGCTCCGAGTTGTACTGGGCTGTTTTAAGATTTGCGGGTCCTTGTGTCCTGGGCAGTGGATTTGTTTTGTTATTTTTTCCTGTGTAAGGAGATGGAATCTCCTTACCACTCCTTTTTCTTCTCGTCCATGGACACGCCCCCGGGACCGAGAGCCACCACTAGCAGCAGGCCGCCAACGACCGACGTGGTCTGGAAGAAATCGTACTTGAGGAAGTCGTGCATGGGCTTGTAGGCAGGCACTGTCCAGAAGGCGTTGAAGTAGACGTTGATGGCCATGAGCCACACCACCAAGGTGAGAGCCGCCAGCTTGGTCTTGAAGCCGATGGCCACCAGAATGATGAGGGCTGTGCCTACCATGTTCTGTAGGATCTAAAAGAGAGAGGGGAGGACAAAATGGAATATGAGGGTTACAATACTTAACAAAAAGGGAACTGAATGAAATTTACAGAATTGTGCATACTTTTTGTAGTGTGTTTACATTGTGAAATTCAAGATGTAGTGTACTGTACACCCGGATGATGTACTACAACTGCTGCATGGACCGTTTTGCACAAAGCGGATGCCTCTGTGCGGACGGTAATCAATCCTGACTAGCATTTTCTTCATCTATTCACTAGCTTTCACTTGAATAATTTTAAGAAACTGATAAGCTCTAGATCCATTGTGACCCATCATGGTTATTGAAAGTGAGTGAGTGAGTGAAAACTGTTCAATCCTGTTCATGTTACTGGGAGGCCGTTTCAGTTCCAAACAAAATAAATACTTAGCTAGCCAACATGGCAGAACATTTATCACTGTCATTCTGTTATTAATAATTACATAAGCTGCACATAAATGTTTAATTTATTTTTAAAAAAACCTGCTGTGGTATGAAAGAAATAAAGTACTAAACAAATAACCAACTTTGCTGTTTTTGCATCATCTTGTTATGTTTTACTCTTTACTTACAATATTGCAGATATTGATTCCTGCAGAAATCCTCCATGCTGACAAACATATTCTTAATTTGCAACGTAAGTTTCACACAGCTGCTCCTGCTAGGAAGATTACTTTTATGAAAATATAAAGTGGGAAAATGCGAAAACCTCTGTGAGAACATATGTGTGTGCACCCTGTAGCATCACTGAAATTAAAATGACATTTTTTGGGCAAGGAAACGTTTTATAAGGAAAATTATAGTAAGAAGCTCCCACGATTTTCTCCCAATCGGCACAATGTAGTAAAAAAAAAAAAATGCTGAACGGTTAGTAATATTTTGACTAAGATGATGAGAACAGGTCATATTTTAGAGTCATTTAAATATGACAAATATTAAATCGTCATATTTTTACCACTCAGTGGTACAAGGTGCTGGAATTTTTTTTATATATATGTTCAGGGGAATTATTCAGTAAGAAGGCTCCGACTGTCCAGCATGAAAAGTAGAGATGTCCACATGAAAGATCGCAAAACTGTTCTTCCATAAATTTTGAGTAACTTTCCACACAAGGTATGTTTCTGCTACTTCTGAACTGGCTAAACCCATTATATTCTGTACATTTCCTCATTCAAACTGAAATTCCTTCAAGCCCACAGGGAAGTGCGACGAGGTCTCACCGAGAAGAAGCTGGAGTCGAAGTGCAGCAGGGTCATGAACATGAGAACGAGGAGCACGCGGCCACCCAGCTGCATGTACTGCTTTGGGGAGCTCTCGCCCATCGTAGGCACACCGGCGAACATGCTCTTCCCCTCAGAGCGTGACTCGGCCAAGAGTAGCAGCAGCCCACCGCCCAGAGCCATGTTCCTGCACACAAACACCACGAGTGCAGATACATCACTGTGTGTATACATTTTAATTTCATTTCTTATTACATTAAAGCATGCGGGTCGAACACAAGGCCCGCGAGCCAAATCTGCCATCGAACAGCACGAGTGAGCTCACATCTCACAGTGCTTAATTTTTTCCCTCATCTGAAGGGAAAGTATTATAAACCGCCGTATACACGTGCACTCCGGTTTCTATCACAGCTGGCTTGACCACGGTCTGAAACACGGGGTAAAATCAACGCCTGTGTGCTGTGCTTGATGTAAGTCACATTCACATCTAAAAAGTTTCAGGAGTACCTTGTGTGTTGTGTGTTCTGTGTTCTCGCAGTGGCGTTACCAGAAACAAATTTTGGCGGCATTAAAAAATATACAAAATAAAATCACGATTGTTTCCTGATCTGTAAAATTAAATTAGTAAGTGTGACACCCTCATGCATTTAAGGTGGATGTCAGACAGCAGTAGGAGTGACAATGACACAAATTTGTTAATCATTTAAGGCACAATTTACTGTCAAACAAACTTTCCATATTAATAACGTTGCCACGAAATACATTTCTGACACTGAAAATGATTAAAAAAACATGTTAATAATAGGGGAAAATTACAGCTTGTAGTATAAATCCTGATCTACTTTTCTTTTGTAGTAAACTCTGGCAGGCTTCTTCACCAGCTCTCATCTCCATATCTCTGTGCTTATAGTGTACCTAATACCTAATGAATACACGTTTCTGTTAGCTCTTCTAACACATCCTTTCCTAGAAAGATCGTATTCTAATTTCAGAATATGCTGAATATGAACTATGCATTAAAGGCTAAGGACTTTACTCAAGGGTCTAAATTTTCCTAAAATGAAGTAGCGCTCACCTCATCAAAAACTTTAGATCCCATAGGATACTGTAGGCAACAGTCTGAAACAAAGGATACAGAAATGACATGAGATTATCATCATAATTTTTTTAACTGTTGTTAAAGCTAAAGATTGTTTCATTACCTGTAGCGCAATAATGCCAAATAATCCAAAGCAGGCATACTGTACAAAATTTCTACTAAGAACAAGGACACAGCCACCTGTAAGGGAAAATAATTTAGTTTAGAAAATTCGCACAGCTGAAAAGTTTGAAGAAGATTATACATAGTAGAATCAACTTTCAATTCACAATGAGAAGAAATGAATCAACAGATTGAACTACAAAATACAACAACATATAAATATGTGTGTACTTCAGGCTTTAGATTCTTCACACACAAGTGGATACCAGTCTGTAAGGATGCACCGATCTGATACTGAATTTTGGAATCGAGGCAATACTAACCTATTACTAACATATTTTACGCATTGAACATTGGACCTCAAGTTGTGTGTAAATGTTTGCGTAAGCCAAACCGAACTAAAATTTTCAGCAGGGTTTACAAAAAGCGTCTCCGAAACGCCGATTTTCTTCGCACTCTCGTGTAATTTGATCACCTGTAACGTGCAAAGTGCATGCTGATGGGGCTCATTTGCCTTTAGTGACGCCCACAAAACTCCATAAAAGGTCAAGCACACAGACAGCCGAGAGCACGAAATTAACGATCAGGGTAAGGTCTAAAAACAGAAGTGGAAATTATTTTGACTCACTTCTATGCCAATTAAAATATTTAATAATATATAATAGTAATAATAATTATCTTCCGTCAGCCGAGGCGTTTGTTTTTACAGTTTACGGCTCTGCGCAGACAGACCGGCCCATCCTTCATTTATACTGCGACATTTCTTTTGTCATAACTGAATGGTTAGTTTTATTTTTCTTAATTTACGGGTTTGTGTTGGCTCGCTTTCTTTATTTTTCGTATTCTTGAATTAATGCCAATAATATAAAATGACTGGTTTTCACTACCTTTTCTCGCTAGTACTCAGTAACTGACCTAGTGAACAAGCCTGAGGATGTGTTTTTGATCGAGACTCCAAAGCTCTTCTATAAGTCGCTCGGTAAGTCACAATTTAACCTTGACAGTATATTCCAGATATAAAAGTGCAGTAATCCATGCAGATTATATGATTTGAAGTCGATCAAGTCGAGGTTTATATTAGTTAGTCTTCCTATGTGTAACTGTACACACACTCAGGAGCAGGAGATGAATTTACAGGATTTTCATGAATACCAAATTTCTTCATATGATTTACACGATTTACACATAAATCCACTCGTATCCAGCTTGATAAATGAGCCCCATTGTCTTAAAGCATGCTCCCATCATGCCTTCAGTATAACAAATGCTTGTGAAAGCTCACCCAGCTGTCCTAAAAGGTTAAGCAGCACAAAGCACGTGGCCAGGAAGTAGCCGCAGCCCCAGGTGGCCTCGATGTAGTCTCTCTGCTCGTACCACTGGAACCACATGCGGATGCCGTCCTCCAGGAAGGTGCTGATGAGACACAGGCGTGCCAGGTGAGGCAGGTACTGTTTCGTCACTCTGAGGAACTGCAGAAAACAGAGGCACTCATTTTAATATTCCATTATAGTTTCATCGTCTGATTCACAAACTCAAAAGAAAAGGGGTCTATATGTGATGTTTTTTTTTTTTTTAAGATATACTGTCATGTATACTATCGTCCATAACACGAAGGAACATGAACGAAAATCTCTAAAACACGAGTTTTGATTTCGGGGTACTGTAAATCACTGTATATAGTTTTTAAATAAAACTACAGCTGTTCCTCGCTAGTGGTCTCTGGGGTATTCTGAGTTTGAGACCCATGGTTTAAACACTTCTGGTTTAAAAACCTCTTAATAGCTTAATGTTTAATTCATATAACCTTGAACCTTCAGTGAATAAAGTTACATATACAGTAAATCTAAAAACAAATCTTAAACAAATAAACTAATCTAACACTTAAAATAGCATACTAAAATACATTTCAGGAAAAAAATCCAATCCACAATGTCATGTCATCTGTAATAATAAGTTATTATATTGATGTATATTGAGTATGTCAAATGTTGACATGATTTATAAGAATAAACAGAAATAAGCTTCGATAACAGTGAGTTGTGATATCCACCACTGTTAAAAAATTTATTCTAATAAATAAATTATCGTCATTCTCCCTGATGTTACTGAAGGCAGGGAAAGTTACTCTGCTCATTCATCATCTCTTCAGACTACGCCACATCACCGAGCAGTCAAGCTCTCCAGTTTCGGGTCTTTTAACTCATCCTGGCTCTCATTTCCCCCCCCATAATACCCCTCATTATCCAGCCACGTTTTAAAGCAGCTGATTTAACAAGCTTGTGTAGAATGTTTATTAAAAGAGCACTTGTGCTGTAACTACATGTGGGCTGATACAGCTGTCTGCCTCACCGATTGGCTGAGGCATTCTGGGAAAAGCTGATGTGGACCACTGGGTGGGAGGGAATGTGTGTGTGTGTGTCTGTGTGCGTGTATGAACTGTGGAGCCAAACAGTGCTTGTGCAAATCACCTGGGCTTAAGCGAGGGGGAGTTTCGTGGCAAGGTTTCTAAAAATGCTCGAGCGTAAAGAGCACAACTCGGAGAGAATGTCAGGTCTTGTACCTCGGGACTTTCATTACGGACAAGAAGATGAAATTCATGTGACACAGAGACAGGCAAACTTACTCCAAGGTTGCTTGTCTGTTGTTTACAGCGTTGCTAAGAACACAAAATGAAGGCCAAATTTATTTAAAACTTCTGTAATCTCGCTTCATTCCTGAGATATATATGCTCACACACTCTCAGAAATAAAGTTACCAAAGAGTACTTTTTCTAGTCGCTTAAGTACCATTAAGGGTACATCATTAATTAGCTTTTACCGTAAAGCTTTAGTGGGCCTAAATATGTACCTTAAAGGATTACTATACGGGGATACTTTAAGACACTTCCGCGACACACTCAATGTATCATGATGTATCGGTGCAAAACATAAAAAAACTACATGAACGATACCATTATTCTAATGTCTAAGCTAATTAATGATTGAACACTGAAAAGCAGGAGGATAGAAAGACTCAATAGAAATGGAAAACACAAATCGGCTGCAAAATTTAAAAAAAAAAAAAGATATCACCACGATATTTCAGAAAAGTGTACCGTGACATAATATTGATATTGTGATAATTTATATCATCATATTGCCCAGCCCTAATACTATGCTCATGTTTCAGGTTAAAATATATCCATACTAAAGGACGCAACAAGAAAAAGTACAGTTTGGTACCTTTATTTTTGAGACTCTTTACACGAGATCGATGTGTCCATCTCCTGTACTGTCGTAACTGAAAAAAATCCCGGATAAGCCGAGACGTACAGTAACGTTCTTCACATGCTGACCTTGAAATCTGAGCTTCCGAGATCCCAATTTTAGAATAGAGGTTATTTCTGTAACATCTTAGCTATGTATCAGTTACTTTCTTTATACTGTCACACAATTATACAGACATGTTGCTGGATCTTTATACAAAATCCAAATCAGTTCAACACCGTTCCAGTCCATAACTCGTTACACCAACACCAGAGAGAGAGAACACCACAAAGAGCCTTTTATAAACGAGTGTGAAGAACTCTGTGTGGCTGGGATGTGTTAAGATGCCATTGAGCAACAGCTGGCACACAATAGTGAACTTTGTCGTTCGGTATCAGTCGTAAAGTCATGTATAAAGCAATAGCATGCTATCATTTAGATACATGTGTGACACCTGTCACAGGTATTTGGTTCACTAGATGACAGGTTCCCAACCCTGGTCCTGGAGAACCTCTTGTCTTGAACATTTGAGTGTTTTCCTGCCCTAACACACCTACTTCAACTAATCAGCTGATTAATTGGATCAGGCGTGTCAGAGCACACTCGAGATAAGCCCTATTCAGACGGGATTAAATGTACATGGGGTGCTGGGGTAATTTCTTATTTTTACAGCTGCTTCTCAGTGATTTTATTTCCATCCTGATTGGTCATGTCAGTGTTTATCTCAGTCATCCTTTGGGAAAATTACAGCCCAAATTACCTACTGTTTTACATCAGACTCAGCGATCATCTGATTGTTTTAGTCCAGAGACACGTCTGTGATTTTCTATGAAGATGTGACCCTCCCCCAGATATGACACGCTTCCCGAATCACAAAACCAATGCACAATAATAATTCACGTATACTTTATGATTATTGTTTTATTGTTTTTTTCAGATTGTTGCTGGAACATTGGTTCACTCCAAACTGAAATAAGAGCCAGCGTCTCTTCTCTACTCCAGTGCCTCTTCGACCGCTTGGAGCGTGATCACATGACCACATGACGCAAACATCCGGGTTCGCAGAATATACAATATACACCTAGGAACTCGCTCCTCTTGTGGCCATTTTATTGCTGTCCGGATGTTTTTCATCACTGAGCAGACGTGTGAACAAATTTATTACAGACGTCACCCTGATAAACAAATCTGATCCGAACAGACCTACAGTCCTCGCTGCAGAACCACAAGTCCAGGGGGCGGAGCTGGATCTGAACAAATAAGCAGCTACACCTTATAACTGAATTTGTGTCCCCATGAAAAAGGCTTGACAGCTCCAATTTTATTCCGTATGTTGACGTATGTTTGTGAGAGTGACAATATTGAAGCGCTTGACTGAAATGACTGACACGTCTAACGGGGACGAGAGCCTACACGACGTCATGGTAGAGTGATGGATTTATAGCTAAAGTATTATTATTATTACTTTTATCTAGTTTGTTCCATAGCATTAGATTAAACCTTAACGCAGCACTGAGTTCCTGGTGTTCGTTTAGCATCTGACATCTCCGGTTAATGGCTAAAACCCAAGAAAATGAAAATAAATAGTTTAAAATAAATCAATTTTAAATATTACGCTACTCTTACTGATGGATAAGCCTCAGCGGTGTATAAAGACGGAATTCCGCTCTCTATCCCTCTGAGGTAGCGACGTTCCGGCACCGAACGATCCCAAGTTGGTAAAACACTCATCCGAAAAAGTGTGAGCTCCCACAAACTCCGCCCTCTTCGAAATAAATAAATAAATCCAACCGTTTTTCCTTCAACCCAGCCATGGCTGAAAAAATAAATAGTTTAAAAAAAAAAAAAAAAAAAAAAAAAAAAGCGCAGGCAAACCACTTTCGCAACCACCTACGAGCTGCTACTGCAAAACAAGACATTCCCCTGGGGGCGGGACATATGCGCTCTAGGAAACATCTGATTGGACAAACACAACACTAGTACAGGATGAGTCATCAAAGAAGTGACAAATAATAAAAGTGTCAATCTTTCAAAGTGTTTTTTCAAGCTATATTGTCATATTGGTGTCCAGAGCAGCTACAAAAAGCTCGGATTTTAATGTCAGGGCCACTTTAATCTCGCTTCTGTGTTAAAAACAGGCCAAAACCTGACATTCACCTGGCAAATGATGTGAGAAACGTTACCTAAACCTGTACCAAGACGTCTTTATGAAAACTTCTGCACTGTCGACAGTTTGTGGTAAATGTTTGGAAAGATTTCCTTACCCAATCTAAGTTAGTAGTTTACTGTCAATTTACAGCTTCTGATATTTTTCCTAGGTTAGCAAAAGAGGCTAAGCTTGCCCATATGACACATTACTGCAAGCCACATACAAATCAGCCAAAATCTCAACTTATAAAGTTACAAAGTTAATTTAGCTGACTAGCACTAGCTAGCTAGTACAGACCTGTCCATATTTTCTCCATTCCAAGTCGTGCAAAAGTTACGCAGTAACGAAACAGTGATTCGTATTATTTTCTTTAAATTAGCCAATATTTTGACACTCATGTTCAGCTAGCTAGCACCAACCTCTTCTCATTCAATTCCACTGCAACTTTCCTTGCTAACTAGCCTAGCCGGCTATGCTAATCAACCCTAATCTGAGCTACTTTAGAAAAAAAAACCAAAACAAACAAAACAAGCAAAACAAGTCGTTTCCGTTATTCGGTACCTGATCCGCGACATCCTCCGCCGTGCTCATGATATCCTCCTGCCCCATGGCTGTCAGTTCCGTCAACACACCGCTGTTAGAATAAAATCTCTGTTATTTTTTCCTCTCTCTTATTTCAGACAGTTAGATA
>CM040480.1:3064701-3126970 GCA_022758105.1 Pangasianodon gigas
AAAAAAAAAAAAAAAAAAAAACTCTCTACATAGGTTATGTAACTCTGCCTGGACCCTCTGTTGAGGTTCTTGCCGGTCTCATGCCTGGATAAAGGAGGAGGGTTGAATGTGGGGTTGACACCGCTACCTTATCAAAAACCTTACGTCCCAGAAACCAGCACCAGAGTTCAGGTTGACGCTGATGGGGAAGAAGCACACCAGGTGACGTGCTGCTGACAGACCAAGATGGCGAGCTCTGGTGATGGCCTTTTGCACCACAAAGTGCAAAGACGACTAATCTAAGTGATACAGGTTATGAACCTGGCATGTGAACCATACAAAAAGTGCACTGTGTGTCCTTGATTTTCTCTGATTGTATTGTGTATACTGTTTTTATATACTATTCATACTGAAATAGCTGTCTGTTGAAATGCATGTTCTGTGACATGTTTGTGACAGTTTATCACACTCATGGAGCAGTGAAATGGAGCAGTGATGTCAGTGGAAGAAGACTTAATGCAAACATCATTTTATTATTTTCCATTCTTTACTTTACTGATGCACTTGAAACCTTTCCTTTTTCTGTTTTTCTTAAATTTCTTGTTAAAACCAGCAGACTGGACCTGTAAAGGCAGAGAGTAACACTATCAGAAATCTTTAATTATATTACTTTTGAATACAGTTTATTTTGTTTTATGACTTTTTGTGGATGTAGTTGTGAAAGAAATTAAAATAATGTGCTGCCATATATAACTCCTTTTTGACAGATAATAAAATTATCTTGAAAATACTTGATTAAAATACCTTTTTGCGTTTCTGTGCTGCTTGTTTCTCTTCTTCTGTTTCAGAAACCTCCATGTCATCATCATCATCATCATCATCTGTCTGGAATTCATCTTCCTCCATCTCTTCCTGTTCCTCTGACTTCTTTAGCGTGAACAGAGTAGCTGTAAAGAACACAGGAGGAAAATACTTTTACGAATATCTCACAATCTTAATTTACACATAAGAAAATTAGTAATATGTGTAACATGTTACAAGAGACACTCACAAATCCAAAACAGAATGAAATACAGCAATATGTTGAATAATAAATTATTATAAAAGCTGCATGCTTACGTGGATAGAGATCTGACATGCTGTCCTCGGAGTCACTGCCTTCTCCCTCGCTGGAGCTCGGAGCCCAAATGCCGCTGTCTTGTTTCTGTTTCTGTTTCTCTTTCTGCTTGTGCTTACTCCCTCCTTCACTTGCTCTCTCCATGCCATCATCTGTGTCCCGGCGTTGCTTTTTCTGCCTGAGTCTGACTGGAACAAACTCCACACCCTGTTTTACGCATTCCTCATCTGGAAAAGAGAAAACACTACACCTCAATCCTCTGATCAGTCCTGTATTGTGCTGTGAAATACATCCTGTACAAATACAATAACGAGAACAGATCAGTGCACTGGTCTCAGTGTTTACTACAGCTTACACCACAGTGCTGGTGAATGCTCGATTCTGATTGGTCAGAAGGACAGAGGAGTTTATGCTTTGCAGTTTCTTGGAGACATGACAAGCTGTGTTTTTTTTATTATTATTAAATTCAAGAGAAAAAAACAGTAAGAGGCTGGTAAGGGAATGACTGTTTATAGCTGCTATAAGTGATAACAGCCAGGAACTAACTATTTTGTGGATGTTCCATGACATTAACTATAAAAGAATGAAAAGTACAACTTCTTTAATTAATAAAAAATATTATAATCATCGGCAAATTGCTGTGGTATAAGAGGAATAAAACACTTTGGCACATACTGTTACAGGAAAATAATCAAACTCGGGTTGGTAAAAGTAACGTCACTTCAACAGAACACTCCATCATTCTTACAATACTGGAAATTCAAAACAGTGTCAGGGAAAGATTGGCAGTGCCGGTGACTGATTTAATAGAAGTATCACTGTATCTGTAAAAGGTGTGCTTACACTGTGCGAGAGCTTTCTTGTACCGTTTTCCACTGACGTGCCGGAGGACGTGATGAGGCATGCGATTGAGGTGTCTCAGGGTCAGCTTGCAAAAAAGGTGATTTCTGTGAGGAAATAAATAAAAGTCAATGTCATGCAGATGCCACATAACGATCACATAAAAACAAAAATAATTTCTACTTGCTTATAAATAACTGAACATACGGCTGCTTTGTGCTCGGAACCAGATGAGGTTCATACTGGCTGTAGTTAAATTCCTCTCCAGCACACAGTTTCTTGAACTTCTTCCCAGATATGAACTTCTGCAGCTCTGCAAGGTTGCACGGAAACTCGTGGCCATTTAATGTGCACTTGATCTAACAGCAGACAACATACCACACATGATCATTAAGACAATCTGAGAGTCTTCTATTCAGGTTTGTGCCTCTTTAGTGAGGACCTTATCTAATTTCTAATTATGAGAAAAATATTAAAAGAAATAGTCTTCAGCTGATTACCCTTTTGGCTTCAGTGAGCTCTAAAAAAGGTTGATTTTGTAGAAATTCTCTTAAATCTGCAGGCAAGTCGTCCATTTCTGCTCCAAATGATCCACGTGGGTGGAAACTCGTAGTTTTTACAGGAAGAAAAGCGATTTCTGATTAACACAAAACTTTCACTTGTAACCTAAAGCACGAAAAATACCAAATATATTTAATTAGACAACAGGAAGTTACCTGTTTTAAATAATACTACTAAAACAAAACGGACACAATCAGTATTGTAACTTCAGCGTGACGTATATTTTGTGCGACACTGATAACACCTGTTTGGCCCCCCGCTCAGGTTGGCGACTATCATTAATGCCTGCACACAATGCCAAACACAGCACGTAATAAATACATTTATTAATAAATAAATAAAATTAAATCTTATTATTGTTATTATTGTAAGCTGAAATTTTTCTTTTACGCCTGTATTACTTGTTTTTAGAAGCTCGTTTTTTGTATTCGCTGAAATAAACGTACATTATTGCAGATTCACTTCATTCATATGAAATGGAAACGCTGAAATGCAATATAAATGAACAAAAACAAACAGTTTAGAGGTTATTTATTCACATATTCCTTCACCAGGTAATTTATTTCCATTCATAAATATTTTATTATAGTATGGCATTTCATGGGGAGACCTGTCAAAGTCACCTGACAGTCAGCTGTCTAGCAGTGAACGCACACCTCGGACACACTAATTGTGTTAGTGTTATGAGGTTTAGCTCATGTTGTGTGTAGTGAAATGTGATTGTGTTTAGCTGGACAGCTCGCTTAACGGTGCTTTAGTACTGAGAGATGAAAATGTCAGGACCAAACGGAGATCCCGAGGTTCCAGCTGTTGAAGGAATCATCGAGGATGAGGATGATTTTAATGAAGAAGGTGAGTTTTACTGAGACACATAGAAACAGCAGATCTGTAGCTCTGAGACTGAATCAGAAATTTATTATATCTACCTGACAAAGTTATTATTTAAAGCTCCTGATCTGCAGAGGAGGATGTTATGATGAAATCTGGGTTGCCAGATTGAGTCTTTCCATTCCAGTCACCTTTTAACTACAAACTGTTATTTAATAATAATAATAATAATAATAATAATAATGATTATGATAATAATAATAATACAGTTTTCAAATTGTATAATTAATTATATATAAAATGTAAACAAATAAATAAACAAACAAATAACATTGCTAAATTGCAATGTTAAAAACAATTAAATAAATAAATTTTTCTAATTTATTTTATGTTTGTTTATATTGAATTAAATTAATTTTTAAAATTACGTATAATTTTTAAAAAATATTTTACATTCGAAAGTATTTGAATATGATTTTCGTATATTTTAATTATTTACAAAACACGTTAGATTTTTGTCTGTGGTGTAATAAATTATAAAAATATTTTTTGCTTTTTTCTGTTTTGAAATTGCTGCAGGTAAAATTTAACATTTAAAAATAATCATAACCCTAAGCAAGTTCAAAACAAAGTAAAATCAAAAAGAAACAACAGACAAAACAAAAAAGGCAAAAATGTAAATGTATTAAATACACCACAGACAAAAATATTTTATGTAATGTGTCATGTACATATATAATTCAAATATACAAAATTCATCTTCAGATATTTCAAAGTCAAGATAATTGATTTAAATCTATGTATGTATGCAAGGATTTTTTTCAACCATCACAAGGCAGAACAAAAGATTTGTAATTTATCTATAATTTAATAAAAACATAGGTTGTGTGTGTTGTATGTTATCCAGAGTTGTCCAGTGAAAAATGTAAATAGGTTATTAGATTGAGTAGCTCTAAGGGTTTTTCCTTAACAGCTTAATTTTGTCTCTTTAATGTTATTTGAATGTTATTTTATTTCTGTTTAAAATGTCTAACATTTGATAGATGCCCTTATCCAGAGCGACTCATGTTTTGATATTATTTACAGTTTGAGCATTGGCTTTGATCTCTATGCAATTTAAAATAACCATAATCTACATATTATGTCACAATTCCAGTATGACATGAAGTGAAATATGACTTAAATATAAACTAAAGAGTGACTGAAGTAATTTTGCTCCTGTGCTTGAGTATTTTGTTACCTTACACGTTGCATGCACAGTCAACGAGTTTGTTCCACTCAGTCATGTGATCACAGTCCTGACCACGGTCTTATTTCCTGAAATATTAGAGTACGCTGCCATTAACTCCATGCTGGACCAGATAAACTCATGCCTGGACGACTTGGAGGAGCGGAACGATGCACTGAACGGAAAACTGCACGAGCTCCTGGAGTCCAACCGACAGGCTCGCCAGGAGTTTCGAGCTCAGCGCAATGAAAAGAAAGTGGAGGAGCAGAAACAGCCGCCGTCTGAGGGATGACCACCGAGCGGACGCTGAAGTCCAGTCCTGACTCATTCCACTGGCATAAAGCTGTACTGTATTTGTATTTATTTTTACTGTACAATGTACAAATGTCTAGCTTTGTGTGACACCCTTATATGTACAGCCGTGTTTCTTCATGTTACATATTTCACTGTTGTTTTAACTAAATGAGATGCATTTTAAGATGAATGCTTTCAATGTTTCATAAATCACTCCAAAAAAAAAAAAAAAACAAGAGCTCAATCATCAAATATTTTAATAGACATTAAAATGCAGAAAACAAACATCTGGAGGAGAAAAAAAAAATACAAGATGCTTCCAGCTCCTATAAAACAACCTTTTTTTAATCCTTATTTCATTTGTAGAATAAAAATAGATTATGAAATGTACAGTTCCATTCTGATGGTGATCATTTCCCATATTGCTGTGGTCCTGGTAGGAGGTAGGAAACTCAAAACTCTACACATTTCCACAGCGTGTTAGCGTTCTTTAGTGCTATTCCTTATGGTTTGTCTTCAAAACAGCCATGAGTGACTACAATGAGTGGTTTTTTTTCTGGAACTGGATTTAAGGTGTACATTTATAGAGTTTAGTTGTTAAATGTAATGTGGACTGGACCTTCTCTTGATTTCTGAGTGACTAATACTGCGTACGGTGTTTGTGGCTAACAATGACTAAGATCTGCCTTTCAGAAGTATCAGGAATGACTAACCGGCTTAACAAATGTACACCTCAAATAGAAACCTCAAAGACGCTTGAGTGTTTGCTGCCTTAAAAATCCCGAAGAAACTATTATCTTAATGATCTCAATCAGATTTGTTAATAATGTCATTCCAGGACAGAATGAGAGCAGATCTAGAGCTGTACCTTATCTGGATATGGCTTCAGATCTTTCCATAAATCGAACAACAGGATTAGCTCCATGTGGCCCTCTCTGATGCTAAAACAATTCTGGAAACATGCCACTTTAAAGCAATTTTATCTTACTGAACAAAATTTCTCACACAAAAATTTTCCACTATTGTTAGTTAATCCAATTATGAAAATAAATCACGGACATCCAGTGAAACTGTGTGAACACTTTCTAAACGAGACCTGCGCATGGGATAACATCCGTGAACCTCAAGACAAAGTATCCAAGTATCATCAGGGGAAATGAGAAGATCAGGGATTTAATATACAATCCATTAGGGATTGTATATTAAAAGTACCAATTGCTAATTACATCTTAAAGCCCAGCTGTTTCATTTTTTTTCTTTTTTTACACTAAGAGTCCCCAAGTGTACTGCAGCGCAACAGCCAAATAACATGACTTTTACTTGCCAGGTTAAACACACAAAACATGCTGTTTCAGGTTTTTTCCAGTGTATTTTGACAGTGTTTGCTGAGATACAAATAAAAAAAATACATAAAACAACACACAATATTGTAGGTGCAAAAAAAAAAAAAACACCTTTGTGGAAACCCTTTGTGGAGAGGAAAAAAGCATCACAATCATACAGCTAATGCCACTGAGAGAGTAAAAAGATCCTCAAAAAAAAACAAAAAAAAAAAACTTTGTATAAAGCAGCTCTTCTTCAGTGTTTCTCTCTATACAATTGGAAAATCTAAATGGTTATGCCCTTAAGGGTTGATGAATGAATTATTTATTAAAAGATCTGCTCTCAGCTTTGCACGAAACCGTTCAGCATTTCCGAGAGTCAAAGCTCACATTTGTAAAGGTTAAAGTTAAAAAAATAAAGCATAAGCACAGAATTAGGAGAGACGTGTAACACCATGGGACCAGCAGACTGACGGAAATGTTTGGAGATACTGTCTCCTTAAACCCACCACGAGATCTCTGTCTTTTTACTTTGACCAAATGACAATAATCGATAGGATCTATGCAGCATTTCAGATCTTCATTACACTGTGGATATAGCACATTGTTTGCATCATCCTCTCATTTGTGAATCTGTGTTCTCCTTCCTGGTTTTGGACCGCATACAATAGCTGTAAACTAAACTGAGTGAATGAAAGGATTACTGGCTTCTGAAAATTAGCGTTAAAAAAAAAAAAAAAAAAATCAGACAAATTACATAGGAGCATGAAAGACAAACGGCATGGCCATACAACCAGCTAAGCTAACGACATTAAGAACAACAACTCCACCAACACTAGGACACTAGGATGATGCTCAAGAATCCCGGATTCTAGGCTAAGACTGCGAAAAAAACACTCGTGAAGTAACACTTTCCTTATTGGTCGTTGGAATAGCATGCGTAGAAAAAAAAGCTCTTTAAAGAGCGCTGGCTTTTACGGGATCCTGCTAGAGCTAACCTGAAGGTTCTGTTTCTTCTCTTCAAGCTCAGCTCACACAAGATCACCTTCCCGACAGGCAACCCGGAGGCATCCTTATGCATTTAGACTGATTCGAGGTTTACTGAACGGATCCAATGTAAGAAGGCTTGATGCGAATGACACATACTGAGTAGTATCACCTGTCACTTGTTTCCAATGCTTCCTTTTCTCCAGGAGACACCATGAGAGGTATCTGTACATCTAGCCTACAGTGAAGGACACTTTATCCAAGAGCATCACAGGTCTCTGATCAGGATTTGCCCGAGTTTAGCCTGAAGCTAAATGTGTGGCAAAAAAAAAAAAAAAAACTTCTCAGATTTAAATAAGCCAGGGACTGTAATCAGGTTTTTTTTTTTTTTTTTTTTTTTTTTAAATTTGGTGTTCACTTAATTCACAGCTCGGTTGCATGTTATTCCACAGATCATCTCAACACACAATGAATTTCCTTTCAAAATAAACGTACCTTAATATTTTTTTTCTCAGTTCTCTTTTTTTTTTTTTTACGCTTTACAAAACCACGTTAAAAATGCTTGTTAAAGTAAAACGTTGCTACATTCTAGGTCACTACAAGCTTGTGAGGGATCAAGAACCTCAACAGATGGAAATGTGCAAGATCCTTTGATCCTTTCTTCATCTTTACACACATTCTGAATAAATCTCAAAAGAAAAAAAAAGTACTATAACCTGTGAGGGTTTCAGATGTAAAATCTGGGGCAAAGACCTACAAAATGGCTGAATAAAAGACCTACAGGGATCTCTACAGGGATTGTCCTACTGTCCTGGCTTCCCACTCTTTTAGTGAACAACAGAGGATGGGTAACGGACATCGAATTAAATATTCCCACTCTTTCTATCTCTCCATAGCAGCTCATTCCTCCAGCTCTACGTCTTCCCCAGCGCTCAGCGTCGTCTTCCTCCTCTCCCTCTTTTCTTGGCAGGCGTCCTACCGCGCCCTCTGCTCGTCTTCTCTTCAGGGACGCAGCTGACAACGTCATCCTCTTCGTCGGGCTCTTCTGTGACCGCGTCTTCCTCCATGTCTCTGGACTGGGTGGGAGACCCAGAAGCAGGCTGCTGGTTAGGGGAAGGCGGCGTGCTGCTGCTGCTGTTGTTACTCCCTTTGCTGGTGGTGCTGGTGGTGGTGATGCTTTCCTGATCAGTAGCTGCTCCAGTGGACACTAGTCTACTGTTGCTGATGGCAGGGTCACTTAAAGAGGAACCGCTAGGAGACTCCGTGTCCTTGGTTTGATGATCCGCTGAGGTGCAAACTGACTCTGAGGCCTGTAAAGCTGAAGCTTCCTGAATCTTTAATGCCTTATATCTCTGTAATAGCCAAAAAAAGGTTTAGTATTTAATTTAAAATCAAAGATCTTCGGTGTGTCAGCATATAAACGTGTAGGATGTGATAACTAAGGATGTAGCGGAGGTGCCAACATTGCTATCAAAAAAATCCTAGCATACAGAGAGAAAAAAAAAATGCTAGCACATGTCGGTGGACTAATTTTTGTTTAGGATGTGCACCAAGCAATAGTAAGAAAACAGCAAGGTAGAAATCTACTTAATTAGCAGGTCCTCCATTTTCCACATACTTGGTTTCTATTGGCTCACAAAACTAAGGCTTCTGAATTCACAGGTCAAAGTTCACCCAAATATAGTAAAAGTAACCACTGGCAGAAGGAAATGCACATCTTTTACGCTCCGTTTCCTTTCAACCTTTGGCTTTTTCTGCTGGAAGAATGTTATTTATGTTTAGTCTGATCGCTGCTTTAGCTGGAAAAGCAGAATAAAGTTTCGGTGTCTCCTATATCTCCTTAAGGAGGGGTCAAATATCGTAAATGCTACATCTAAACCATAGATGTTGGCATCTTTGGATGTAATTCTGTCCCATTTGAACATGTTCTAGATAATAATGATGATGTAACGTCTTTGACTTACCTTTAGATTCTCAAAGTGTTGGCGTGTCTTGCAGTGAGAGCGTCGTGCTGATGCCTCGTAGTGATAGAACTCGTTACACAGCCGGCACAGAAACCCAGCCACGGGAATTACGAAGTTGGAACCTTGGAACCATATTCATAGTAATACAATGAAAGATCGCAAAGCGCAAAAGTTATACTTAATCAAACATAAATACTGAATTCGAATTCTCAAATCTGATTGGTCAGATTTGTTCTAGTCCATGATCGCTGCTATAGTAATTCACAGAAGCTTGTATGGCAGACACTCGACATCATCTATGCCTAATAATAAACATATTATAAGCGTGTTGTTATTTAACAAAGAAAAAGTATAATCATTGATCAGTGGTGAAGTTTCTGGAGGAATACATAACTAACATTTAAGGAAGGAGTCTCTACTGTCGACACTTTGTACCGGACAAAGGAAGAGCTGTAGCTTTATGTTTTCCAACATTAAAGATAAAGGATGTTGCGTTTTGCAGTTTCTCAGCAACAAGATGCATTTTTTTGTCTTATTAACATTAAGATGCTGTGAGGGAACTACTGTTGAAAGCTGCTATAACGTAAATGATTACAGGGACTAACTTGTTTCTTGGACATTGCACAATGCTAAATAAATAAATAAACAGATAAGAGTATGATGTATGGTTCATCAATAAATGAAAAATTGTAACCTTTGGCATGTTGCTGTGGTATAAGAGGAATAAAACACTTTGGGATGTGCTGTTGTAGGAAAATAATCTACCTTGGGTTGTAAAAATAGCTTTGCTTTGATTCCATCAATTATTTTCCTACAGCAGCATGACCCAAAGTGGGTTATTCCTTACATGCTTAATGTATTATGATGTTACGTGTGTCATAGAGGTGTGCATCGGGAATGAGATCAACTGAAAACTGAAATATCTGCTGAAATAATAGCTGAAATCAGCTAGGCTGTTCCTGTTAAAATTAAAAGTACCATCTGAACACTGTTTAAATGACTTCTTTATTTAGATTTTAAGGAATACTGCAGGTGGATACAAACATAAATAACTACGAGAACAGGCAGGAGCTCCCACACACAGTCCCAGCGCACGGCTCTGTTCCTTACCGTATACAGTGTCTGAGTCAAACTCTTCCTCCTCCGTCATATCTTCCAACGTGACCTCCATCTGTACAGGCAGTCCTTCCTGCTAAAGAGAGAACAACCAAAACTCTTACTCACTCTTTTCAGTGTTTATAAACATTGGACTACTGGAGCAGGACAAAAAAAGTGTGGGAGGCACAATCACTGAATTTCCTCTACCTGTCCATTTTCTTCATCCATCCTCTCTTCCTCGTCACTGTCCATGCCTTCTTCATCAGCGCCCACTGTGTACACCTCCAAAGCCAATTCGTCCAGATTCCCCTTCCCGGTCTCTTTCAACACCTACGAAAGAAAGATATTTAAATCTCAGGCAGTCAGTGAAGAAGCTACGATCCCTCACAAACACTACACTGTGAGGCAGAAAGTGTACCTGCTCCATGCGCTGTTTGTGCTCGGTGGACTGCATGTGTTCCACGAACTCTCTAGACGTTCTGAACTGCTGCTTACAGACAGTGCAGCTGGGACTCGAAGAACGGCTACAGATCTGCCGCAATAGAAGTGTATGAAAGAAAAAAAACACTATCTCCATGTTCTATTTCAGATTTGATGCAATGGTTCTCTTTCTGTGCTACCTTTCAATGTTCAGGTTATTCTGAATAGTTAAGCTTCTGTTTTTATATGAATGACTCAAGACTTATGTCTTGCTAGGAGGTTATATGATGCTTGCTAGGAGGTTCACCTTGTGCTCCCTGGTCTTACGATGATCCATGACGTTAGTAGTGAAGTGGGTTTTGCAGGTGGGACACCACCTCTGCAGGCCTGGTCTTTTCTCCCTATGGGATACAAGACATTACATCACTAGAACACTTCTATGCATTTCTATTTTATAACGTTTTAGCAGCATGGGACAATCTTATTGATGCCGTTCATTACAGATTATGTGTGTGTGTGTGTGTATCTGACTCACCCGTCTTTGCGCGACCCCTGCAGAGACTCCTGTACACGAGGCAGCAGTGTGACGAGGCAAGCGTTACTCATGTGCTGAATTTCCATCATCCTTTGCTGGTGGGCCAACCCATTCATATGGCTCTGGAAATTCTGCACACACACACACACGCACACAGATTGAAGACTATTGGAATCACTACGAAAGTGCATAGTACAGTTACACTACTCTAACAGGAAAATTTAAACACTCAGTGTCAGTCGGGCTATACATTCAATACCACAGTCTAAAGGAAAACACATTTTTAAATACAGAACCAACAGTAAGCTTTACAGAGAATCTGCAAGGTTCATAGTATCTTATCTTATGAATTTTAGTTTAATGCAGTTAATGATAAGTATGCATTTGTAATACTGATACTGTAGAAGCCTGCAACATGCCGTTAAACCCTGTAACATACTGATTTTTTTTTTTTTTTAATTGTGTTCTTTAGCATTCAGCAGTTCCAGATAAGTTTACTGTGGTGTTCTGATAAATTCTGGTGAATAATTTAAGTCAAATGTAGGTAATGCAGATCAATCTTTAAACCTGAAACACCTCAGGTTAGGTGGTTTGTTGTAAAATATTTCAAGGCATATCACACTTGTGATGCACAATGCCATAATTGCATTGATTCATTTAGCGTTTTAGGTTGTTGCATTTTATGCAGCACTGTTTTCGTAACCATTTCCTTCTATATGTTGTGCAAAAATAACTTGTCTATCTATTGAAAGTATAGGGTGTCCAAAAAGTCTCCATACATAGGGGAAATTAACACTTTTTTTTTAGCAAAATGCCTTCCAAAATTTTTCATATTTGGTTATATTATATACTTTGTTTCAGATAGCATTTAAGAATTCCTTTGAAATCATTCTCATGGCTGGATCGGCAAGCTGTCGCAAGGTTGCGATGGACATGTAATTACATGCATAACACCAGATGTGTTAACTCGACTTCATCATTAGTGGGAGAGACGACTCTGTGTGTGTTTACAAAGAAATGGCATGTGGAGGATGTTTTATAAATAAAGTCACATTTTCCTAAAAAAAATAAAATAATAAAATAAAATAATGGGTTAATTTCCTCTATGTATAGAGACTTTCGGGACACCCTGTAGTTCTTGGTCACATTGAGTGACAAAAACTAACAAACTCTATAGTGATAGCTAAAAGTCTGGCTGCAAGACCAGGAAGTAAAAAAAACAAAACAAAACAAAAAAAACAAGCCAATTACAGCAGTTAGCCATCACTAAGAATTTTGCTATTATCCATACCTTTTATTACACTGATTAATTTGTTTTTAGCTTTGATAGATAGATAGATAGATAGACCCAGAGTACCTCATGAATACATTTTCAAAATAAATAAAAAAAATTTGAGTGTATCAGGCAAATGTGTTTTTCGTGTCTGCGCACACATTTCTGCTTAAATTTAAAATCTGGACTGCCATATTACATCTGAGCCAATGTGCACATCAAGAACTGTGACTTTGGGTTAATTTTTATAATATATTCTATTTGATAATATCAACTATGCTGATAATGCTGATAAACTACACTGATATCAGAGAGACTTACTTGTTGGTTGTGGCAGGTGATGTTACAGATATAGCAGTAGAATTTGTTAGCAGTTTCTCCTCCTCCTCCTCCTCCTGCTTCTCTAGCCCCATCACTGCTTGTGTCATCTTTACCATCAGCTACAGTCACTGAACCCGCAGGCTCCGACTGGCTTGAACTGCTCTGCTGATCTGCATCTTTGAGTGAAGACTCGGGGCCTTCCACCTGCTGCAAAGAGAAAAGTCCTTTAAAAATACTTCTGTTTATCAGCATCTTGCGGAATTTACTTTGGTTGTGATACTAAACCTCAGCTGCCCGGCTTTGCTCCACTGCCTCAGCTGCCTCGGATCCCGCTACTGTCCCGTCTTCTTCTAGTATGCAGTCTGAAACAGTCAAGTCAGGGACGGAGTAAAGCCTCTAGTTAAACCACAGAACTGATTCCTTTTCCTTTATATTTTTCATCACATATGAGTGTAATTACTGTCCAACCAACTTAAGCAGTTGGAAGGGGCATAGATGAGTGACTGAGTTGCTGAATTATGTCACCAGTTTAAATAACACAACTTGACTTTCATCTGAGTGTGAAATGGGTGTTATGCTTTTTTTATTGTAATATTTTATACAGATAATTTGTATTTGAATTTGTGGTTACCTGCAGGATCAGGATCTTCAGCTGTGCGTTCATACTCAGTATTCGGAGAGGTTTCAGTCTCGAGCGAATCATTTGGCCTGACGACACAACAAAACTTCTATGATCATACTCAAAAACCAAAGTCTTAATTAAAAGTGTGATGAACGAATGAATAATATCTATTATACCGTTTATAAAAAGCTTGAGTTTATATCCTTGTTATAGTTACAGCTTCTCTGAATGCTATAACTGATTATTCAGTGCAAGTTATCCATATAAACAAGATAAACTTTACCCTTCTGTTCTCTGTTTCTTTGCAGCTGGCTCATCCGACTGCTGCGTGGACGACTGACTGCTGACGTCTGCCACCGCTGTGGTTTCATCTACAGCAAAAAACAATCAGAATTTCTGTTTTCACACCAACACAAACACAACAGTAGAGTGTACAGCATGGTGTAACGTGTACCTCGGCTGCTGCTCGCACCAGACTGGCTGTCAGGGCCGATTGCAGGTCTGTGTTCGTTCTCCCTCTTCCTGTCCGGCTGTCGTGACTGAAAGTCCTGTGTGTACACCATTAATCCGGTCAGTAACAGTATTTTTAATTACAACCAAATACATTACTGGGCTTATAAAAGACAACAAAATAGGGAAAAAAATATTAATAATTACACATGGCTTACATTGTTGAAATAGCGAGCATGAGGGTTGAAGTGTCGTGGAGGAAATCCCATATGTGGAGTCTTAATAGCAACCCCCAGTGGAACCGGACCCAAAATGGAGGATCTTGAGCCTGTAGCGAAAAACTGCTGGAACTGCTGTCCACCCATGGCAAAGCTCCGCATGCCCCCTTTTGAAAGAAGAAAAAAAAAAAGAAGAAAAACTCAAATATATATCCTTAAATAAAAACTTTCTCTCTCTGCATGTGCTTTAGCAAATATAGTCTATAATGTGCCTAATGTCTCCTATACACATCTGATTACACAGACGTTATATCACACAGTTGCATAGAGTAACTGATAAGCCTGTTTGTTTTTTGTTTTTTTTTCAAAGCAGCACTGGACTTTATCATGCAACCTCATCGGAAAAGTCCGTTCACAGATTGTGTCCTGTGTTTCTTGTTGATATCAGAGTATTACAACTAAAAGGAAACAAGAAACACAATATTCAGTTTAAAGCATATTAAATATACATCGGTCAAGCCTTTTCTCCTTCTGTTTTGTTTCCATTAACACATGAAAGCATGACGTTAATTTAGTTAGTTGCACAGAAATTCATTTTAACTTTTGAAAGTTACTAGCTCTCCTGTCTGTCTATTTTAAGAGTTACTTCGAACATGTCACACAGCTGATCTAAATTCTCTACATGCCACCTACATAAAGAATGCCAAGCCTGAGAGGTACTCAGCTTACCTTGCATCTGCTGCATCAGTAATGCACCTTGCAACATGGGATTAGGGGCGATGATGGTCTGAGTGGCGGAGCACAGGTTGACCATGCGGGCAGGAGGCGGCGCTGGAGCCGGGACAGTCATTGGCCTGTTAGAACCCAACACACATTTTGTAACTACAACCTGGATCTTAAATAGACTTAATTGAGTCACACGATCTCAGTGTAAATAAACCTGATCCTGGAAGACTCCAAAAACCTTCATTAATACCAAGGAGCTATCGATGCAAGTCTGGGACAAAGTTCAAGAAGAGTATCAATCAGAAAATATATCCCAAGCTTTCAACATCCCGCACAGCACCGTTAAATTCCCAAATTAAACAATATGACTCAGAGGAGGATGTCCACCAAAAGTCAAGAGTGCAATAGTCTGAGAATGAACCAAGAGGCCAAGCTTAACATGATGCTACCACCACCATGCTGTACCGTAGGGATAGTGTTCTCATGGAGATAGATTTTTTAGTGCTCAGTGTGAATTTTTTAAAAATAACTTCGCTTTTTCATTTCATTTACCCTTTCTGATCTGGCATTTTTTTTGTAATGCAAATGATGAAAACAGAATGTTTAAAAATGAATTGACAGCAGTATGTGTTTATTCCCCCTGCAACACAATTCAAAATTGACGTGTCTCAACTGTTCAGAGTCCACGACTCTAATCGAAAGTGGTGAACATAACCACGTTGAACTGATTTATTTTTAGTCATAAAATAATCACTAATGGTTAAGTATTAAAAGGTAACTGTGGTCACCATTCGATCATGCTAGCTGCTTATCCAGATGTTTGTAAAGCAAGGAATTTTATATAGACCATATGGCCAAAAGTAAATGGACACATGACCATTACACCCATACATGCTTGTTGAACATCCCATTCCAGATTCAGTCCCTTTGCTGTTATAATAAGCTCCACTCTTCAGGGAAGGCCTTCCACTAGATTTAGGAGCGTGGCTGTGGGGATTTGTGTTCATTCAGCCACAAGAGCATTAGTGAGCTCAGGCACTGATGTTGGATGAGGAGGTCTGGGGTTCAGTCGGTGTTCCAGTTCATCCCAAAGGTGTTCAGTGGGGTTGAGGTCAGGGCTCTGTGCAGGACACTCGACTTCTTCCACTCCAACCTTAACACACCATGTCTTCATGGAGCTCGCTTTGTGCACAGGGGCATTGTCATGCTGGAACAGGTTTAAGCCTTTTAGTTCCAGTGAAAGGAAATTATAATGCTACAGCATACAAAGACATTCTATACAGTTGTGTGCTTCTAACTTTGTGGCAGCAGTTTGGGGAAGAACCTCATATGCATATGATGGTCAGGGGTTAGCAAACCTTTGTCCATATAGTGTAACTGGACTTTTACAAATTTTTAGTTGAATATCTCTGTCTTAAAGGATTAAAATTTTCTTGTGAGCCCTTTTTCACACATGACTCTAATGCTGGACTTGAACCAATAACACAACCCAGAGGTGACGTCTCACCGGCCTCCCCCGTGGTGATGGGGGATATGATGCGTCGGTGGAGGTTGTGGCGGTGGAGGAGGAGGTGGTGGAGGCGGCGGCGGGGTCTGCTGCTGGAACAGCTGCTGTAGCTGACGGAGGTGCTGATGAAACTGCTGCTGCTGCTGGTGATGGTGAGGGTTGAACATCCTGATGGTGGAGGTGATGAGCTGACCGACTTTACCGCAATACCTCAGTAGTGATTCCTCTAAACAAGAAACAAACGAGAGGCGGGGTTACGACAGATCATCCAACATCCAGCGTTCAGAAGGATGAAGTACTTAGATGGGGAAGAGAAAAAAAACTGATAAAGGACATGAAAATATTCCTTATTTATTTAGAGTGTTACATACAGAATTTTGGAAGGAGTGTTTTTTTTTTTTTAATCTAAAAACATTACAGAAATATTTGTAAATAAACTGATCTGAGGAAGGTTAAGGAAAAAATGCATAGAAGTAAATCAAAAATAAATAAATTATAAATAGCCATGCATTTCGTTATCGTTTTAACCTTATACTTTAGCCACCAGTATTCAGGGAAAAAAATATCCCGCCTCCTGCGCTGTGATTGGATCGTTTTATCCCGCCTCCTGCGCTACCATTGGCTAACACGACCACTCCACCTATCAGTCATCTGAACAAGCCAATCCTAACGCAAAGAAAAGCAAGAAGCATCGGAATACAGGTGTGGGGGGAAAAAAACGAACATTAGCTACCTAACTTGTCTAAAATAAATATAACATTAATAATTATGTTAAATCTGTACAGTTATGTCAGTGTTGCAGTGACTAATAACAAGCGCTCGAGGGTTGACGAGGAACAGAATAAAATATTTAAAAAAAACAAACCTTTTAACTAGCAGGCTAGTTCATGTAAGCTAATCACGCCAAGCATTTTCTATTTGGGAACCGTTAGCTAGCTTGCTAATCAGCTAATAAGAGCATTAATAGCGCTATCTGTATGTTTATTATTTAATTGAAAGTAATTTTTTAAACTACGCGCGCGCTGCAACCTGCTTTCCAACTTTGTGCAGCGGTTCAGAGAAGACGAGACAAAACTAGCCAGCTAGCTAACACGTTAGCTTTTAGGCGACAGCCTGTTGAAACTTTAACGCTACTTTTTCACCAACTGGGAGATCATTTTGTAACAACTAACATTTAATAAAATAACTGACTAAAACTTCAAAATGGGCAGAAAAATATAGGCACCGTCTAACACAACATTACCGACTACGCACCTGCTATGCTAACATACCGGTGTTTGGACGGACTCGGCTTAGCTAGCGTCCACGCGGCTCAATCCCAAATACCTCCCTGCTAACTGCATTAGTTCACTACTTAGGGTATAAAAGTGTACAGTATCTAGTGCACTACATCTCCAAAATGATGCGATTTGGGATTCGGCGCGTGAGTGTGGTTGAAAATAGGGTTTGGTTAAAGTATGTCTCCGCCTACTGGAGCGGAGGGCGAAGTGCAACCAAAATAAACAAAGCCTAAAGGCAAAATGTCTTCATAATCCTAACATTAATAAATAAATTAATTAAAAAAGCTCTTTTTTGCTTCTTGTACCCACTATGTATATTTTAAACTTCTCTCTAATGATAAAACCACGCAAATGTCTCATGTAATGGACTTAACTAGGTCACATGATCTTAGTGTAAATAAACCTGATCCTGGAAAACTGGAGTCTGTCAGAGAACATGAACATGTCATGAAGCACCTTTATATCCATTAATAAAAAAAAAATATATGGGGGAAAAAACTGCACAACTGCACAACTGCCAATCATAATATCATGCTACCACTACCATGCTTCACAGAATGATGCCTTTTTCTTTCCCTGCTCTATTAATACGTCGTAAATGACTTACGTATGTAAAAAAAATTACATGTGAAAATAAATGCATCATGTATAAAAAATAAATTAGATGTGAATAATAAATACACATACATTACATCTGAAAAATGTGTGAATCATAACATGTGTCTAAGAGTCACGTGATTATTCACATGGGCAGTTTTGTGTGTCTTTTCTGTAAAAGGTTGGCCTACATCAGTAGCAACAAGTAAATCAAACATTTTGGCAATAAAGCTATATTTTCTGATTTTCTCTCCACATATGGGTTAAACTTTCACTCAGATATTAACACTCACATTATCATACTGGCAAAAACCTCAGAGTATCATGACTGAACTTGTACAGAAAGAATATGGCATCTGTTCTGATTTCTGATTTCATTCTTAGTTTATTCTTCATTTCTGTTTCAATGCTTTTATACAAAAATATTTTCTTAACTATAACTCATTTATAACACATCTATAACACTCACACAGATAGCATACACATTAAAACAATTCAGATTTTTAAACGATTTTTGTGTTTATTACAGTTTTTTTTTAAATATTAGGCTGCTAGCTTTTATAATATATACATATATTTGCAAATGTCTTTAGAATTCACATCACATGGTGAAAATGTCAATAGACAGACAGTCCATCTTACTTGAAAGGTCACATGACCGGAAGTTCAAACTCATCTCATTGACGCTAAATCGTTTGTGCAGAAAGTGAAATAAACATACACAAAGCCAGTGAAAGTTCAAAAGTCATAATGCTGGTTTTGTTTAATATTTTTGTCACAAATATGACACAAAATCATTCACAACTCATAGACATTATGGTAGGAGGAATGTTCCTCCCCCCCTTTTACCTCTCAGTGGGATAATCCGTTGCCATGGAACCAGAATCAGCAATCAGCGCGCGAGTGACGTAATACTGAAGCAGTATGGAGTAGATACATTCAGAAGTAAATAAGAAGAAGAAGAAGCGAAGAAGAAAAATAAATAAGAAAGCAATAAATCCTTTATTTTTTTTACTAACCATGTTTAATTTGTTGCTTTAATTGTTATGTGACTGTCACCATGCAATGTAAATTTATATATTTTATTTAATATATGCATTTAAAAAAAAAAGGTCTTTACCAGATGTAATGTACTAGATGTAAAAATATATTCCATAAATATGTTCCAACTATTTAAACTATATTATACTATTTTTTTATTATTACAAAAGACAAGTCACGTCATACCAGTGATATAAATACTGAAGTTTACCATTATATTTGGGATAATAACTGAATACATATACTGAATATCCTATTGATTTGATCTGATTTGATTATTGTTAAAGAAAATCGATGTTAAGGAATAAACCCTGTGCTCTGAGCCCAACTTCCTACCAAGCTGAGATATGTGAAGAAAAGAATTTCACTGTGCTGTAATGAGTATATGACAAATAAAGTCTTCTTCTTCTTTTTCTTCTTCTTCTTCTTCTTCTTCCAATGTAATTATCCATCTCAACATTAAAAGCACTAACACAAAATATAATGCTGCTGAGGCAATATCTGTTAAAGATAGTATGTTTATAGGGAATATCAATATTCTTAAACACAGTTGTACTAATAAACATTTTAGGAATATTGTAATAGGTGAAATATCTACTCATAAAAGCTTATTGTGGACATCTGTATGTGGGATATGGAAAAATTTTTCAGAGAGAAAACTGATATTATATTCAAGTTGAACAATTTTGACATATGTGTGTATTATTCCAGTGAAAACAATAATAAAAATTATTTTCTATTTCTTGTACATCTTTTTATTATTTTGGGAAAATTCCACATACACAAGAAGAAATGGTCAGGGTCCAAGCCAAATTTCATTCATTTCCTCCAGGAGAACAAGGACTTCAGCACCTGCTTGGAGAACATTATCAATAAAAAAGCAAAGAAGACTTGTAATATTTTTCATGAATATAGAGTTTTTGATTAATGGAATATATATATATATATATAGATATAGATATAGATATAGATATAGATATAGATAGATATATAGATAGATAGATAGCCATTAAAAGAGCGCCCACTAGCGGCCAAAAGAAAGAAAAACAAGATGAGATGTGATGATGCAGAGTTGGGGTGCCAGAGTGGATTAAAATCCTTACTTGGTGTAATTTAAATAAACTACACTGGAGAAAAAATTGCTACACAGTTGTGCTGGTTTAGTTGAGAACTGACTGTAGATTTTGAAAAGGTTAGAGAAGTATTTTGAGTATATTTTATTTATTGCTTTTTTAGTAAAATTGGTGCAGAAAATACTTGAGTAATTATACTTTGTTACTATACTTACGTATTATTCTGGTGTATTTATACTTGAGTATTCTTGAATCACACTCTTACTCTTACTTAATTACATTTCCAAGAAAAAAGACTTACTTTTTTCTCCTTACATTTTTATTTAGATCTTCAAAGTACTCATTATAATCTCGAAGGTCTTCACTTGTATCATCCAGCCAGTGACTGAATGCTATCTGTCTATAGAATGAGCTCAGGTTAGCTTCAAATCATGTTAATCAGTGTAAAAAACCTCAGGAATCATGCCAATCCATCATCTGCACTGACCTTCTCATGCTACATGATGTAGTTTACCTCTGGCCTGCAGTGTGGAAACTGAGAATGATCGCCCTTAGCCCTGCATCAGGAAGATGTTTCAGTAAGCTGGAGTAAGCAAAGTCTCGTATAAAATGAGTCTCTGGGGTGGTGTGATATGGTCTGACGTGAAGCAGAGCAGCCCGGTTTATACCTGATGCATGATTTTGCATGCTTCTGCAAAAGCAATGATAACAAGAGCATTATTATTCACACACTCACTGTGTGTCTAACATACATCCAGAAGTTTTAAAAGCGGCATCCACTGGCACTTCAGAGCCAAAACATCTCTGTCTGTCAAGTTTCCAAGTCTAAATGTCAAACTTTTTTATGATTTTATGCACAGTGACTTTAAACACACCCATGAGCTCTGTCTCTTTACGCTGTCGTCGTGCTTGTTGTCATGAGCTGCATCTCAAATCGAAAACTCTAACCTTGCATTCAAAAGTGTTTACTAATCTAGAAAATCCAGAAAGCTGCTAAACAAAACAGACTTTTCAGTAGGTAGGCTCCATGAGAGGGTTTTAAAAATCAAACTAACTACAAAAGGAAAACTGGTTAATATTAGTACTCGATAATGGTACAGAATAGTACATAAGTGTGTGATCTGAGACACAACACTAGTTTGTTTAGAGGAGGTAGATGGACAGGGAAATTTGTCCATTTTTATTACTGAACTACACTAAGACAATGTATCAGGATAGCGAAAAGACTAAAATAACACAAAAAGTACACTATTGATTTACACAGGGCTTGTCTGAATGTGGATCTCAGTAATTTCACAAATTTTAGCCCACAAAATCCATCTTCATTATTTCGAATATTAATTTGTTAAGTAAATGAATGAAACAAAAGAGGGGATTGTGAGTTTCCCTGAGAAACCCTGATCTGTGCTTTTCCTTCAGCCCAACCCTGTGGGTTTTATAGGCTTAGAAGGAACTGCACTGCGAAATATTGCTCCCAATCTGGCAACCCTGGCTGGCAGTAAAGCGGTGATCTCGTCGCCTGGCAGATTGCGGAGGAAGGAGGAAGGCTGCTGAGGATGAGTGTGCATCACATCACATCACATAACATCACATAACATAACAGGAATATCAGAACTACAGCTCCAGACAGTGTTAGGGTTAGTGTCAGGGTCGCTTCTACCTCCAGGTTTGGTTATTGGCTCGGATAAGGAGTGATCCACAGTCCCCCAGGCAGGCAGGATGGGGAACCGGGGAATGGAGGATCTGATCCCGCTGGTCAACCGGATGCAGGACGCGTTTGCAGCCATCGGGCAGAATGCGAACTTGGACCTGCCTCAGATCGCAGTGGTGGGCGGCCAGAGCGCCGGGAAGAGCTCCGTGCTGGAGAACTTCGTCGGGAAGTAAGTGATATATATGTATGTATTTATTTATTTTTCCAGATGGGGATGCCTGGGTGTCAGTGATGTCATCTTGGTGCATCTTTGCCCTCCACCAAAGTCATGCATTACTCTGAGCAACATCATAATGATGTCATTATGAAGAAAGATCACAAACCAGACAGGTTGATCTGCACATATTAATTTCCAAACAGAAATTTCATATAATAAGTCATGACATCATGGGAAAAGTGCATCTTGTATGAAATAATAATAATAATAATAATAATAATAATAATAATAATAATAATAACTGAATATGCCCTTAGTCACCCAAGGTCACATCCATCCATCAGTAAGGTTGTATTAAATGAATGACAGATAAAAGATTTCCTATTTCATTAAAAGCCCCTGCAGTTTTCTCCATACACACTGCTGCAGTGGCACTTCCGTGTTCCCCTGAACCAATTCCAGCTGCACAATTTATAGCATCTATAAACACACTCCTGCACTGCAAAAACGACGTCTTCTCAAGTGAAAATATCTTGAATATTGTCAAAAAATATCTAATATTCTCTATTAACCAAATATAAGGTTATGAAACCTATATCAAGACTTTTTTTATTTCTTCAAGCCTGAAATCATCTTGTTCTGTTGGATAATTTTGCTCATTTTAAGCATTTATTTCTAGAAAGAGACAAATTTATCTGGCAATACAATAAGAAAATGTAAAACTTGATTAATAGAAATGTCTGAAAAGTTTAATAGTGCTATATATGGTTTATTGTAATCTTATTCCAGGAAATACTGAATAAATATGACTATATTCAAGATATTTGTGCTTGTTAAGATGTAATATTTGGCTGTTTATTAAAAATGACATCTTAGCAAGTGAAAATATCTTGAATAGCTTGAAATGTCTTATTATGAGATTATTATAAATAAAATCTAATATTATTCAGTCTGGTTTAGTTAGTCTGTTTATGTCATGGTTTACATATCTTAAATTTTGCTTCTTAACAATAATAATAATAATAATAAATGCTTAAAATTAGGAAAAGTATCAGCCAATAGAATAGGACTATAATATTGAAAATACATCTATAGTTTTAATAATCATATATTTTTTGTTTATTTTAATCTTATAATAGAAAATACTAGATGAAACAGACTGTATTAAAGATATTTTCACTTCCTAAGACGTCATTTTTTGCTTCATCATGGGTGCGAACATCCAGCTGTCACATTGTTTACTGTGTGGTGGTCTTTACAGAACGTTGGCAAACATCGTTGGTGAAAACAGTGAGAAATGAAGTCACATGACAGTTTCAATAGCCAACTCGCACACTCTTCCAGATGATAGCTTGGACACTGTTTGGTCATTTGAACACAGGTGAAGATAATTACCAAGCTGTGTTTCTGCATGCTATCTGGCACACACGCTCTGAGAGGAGGAAGGGAGCACGCTGTGTTGTGACCTTGGAGCTTGGATGAGTTAGTGAGCTTTGGGCTTTTTAATATCAAGCCCATGATTCAGGGTACGGTCATGCAGCATTAGAGCCGCAGGCAACATGGCATAGGCAAAGCAGCGATGATCATCAGAACGTATTGTTTGTAAGCGAAGTGAGAATAGGGGGATGTTGTTGAATAGGATTCCAAGTACGTTTCATTTATTGTCATTTACTCTAGAAGTGATTTATGGGTCATTATGTTTGTCCAAATCAGTTGTAATGTCAACACAAAATAAAATCAAATTTACACAAAATGAATTGCTGATGTCTGAAATCTCTGGCTAGTTTAAGCAGTGTGTGTGTGTGTGTGTGTGTGTGTGTGTGTGTGTGTGTGTGAATGGTGACCAGGGTTTATTCCTACCTCACGCTCCGCCTCACGCTCTGGATCCACTGTAATCTTGACCAAGATAAAGTGTTTACGGTAGATTATACCACAGCACTGCATTTTTTCTCTCCATTTAACTACAAAAGAGAGAAAAAAGATGCTGGTGAGGAAATTACTAGTGATAACAGGAGCTAACAGGAGCTAATTTGTCTCATATACATTCCACAACACTAAATGTAACTATAAATGGATAGAAATGTGTATGACATGTTGTTCTTTATTAAATAAAAATGTGTTATCATTGGCAAATGATTAGAGGGATACAGTACTGTTATAGGACGTGCTCTTATAGGAAAATAATCAACTCTGCTCTGTGTGTCGGCTCACATCACACCACCCTTTTGTGGATTATTTTCCTATAACAGCACTTCCTTAGTGTTTTATTCCATGCTGAAAGAATGAAGATGAGAATGATGTATTACTGAAGCCTCCCATTTCTAATCCAAGCACTAGAATGAGAAAAATGCTGAAAATAGTTCTGCATAATTATATCTTTTTCAAAGCAGAATCTGTTTATCAGTGGCGTGATTATAGCGTTTCTCTTGGAAGAGCCACAAATAGTCGCTTGTGCACAAAAACATCCAGTTCAGTGTTTCCCAGGCGCACAGATGTCTTTTGCTAAATGTAACATGTGACCGTACAAAATTCGATTCTTTTTTCATTCGATTAGATTTGTTTACGTCACTGTTTTCTTCATGCACTTGTTTGCATGTGTATTTTTAGTGCAGTTTTCAGAATATCCCGTTCTGTACACACCTTTCTAAACTAAAAACAAAGCACACTGTGAAAATGAAGCACGCAACATACATCAAGTAAATTCAGTCACGATCTGTTGCAACACATAACCTAAGCATGCTATTTTCTGTCAATATTGGCTGTGTGGGTGAGCTGTAAACATAGCTGTAAACAACATTTTCTCACCTTTTTTATATCGTCCTGAATGTCAACACTGACAAAATAACGCTTAGTTCAGTGTTATTAAATTAAGCGCCGAATTTCCACTTATTTAAAATATGTAAGTTCAACAAAAATAAATAAGTTAATAATGGCAGGTTTATGTTAAAGTCATTAAATAGAAATACAAACCTAATTTATTGCAGTAACATGACATTATATCAATATGTGAGAGCTACATAAGCCCATAATCACTTATCTTGTGCTGCCATGATGGATTGTCTTCCAATAGCATGGTTGTTGATTTGTTGTATGAGATATTACCAATTGTTGAAAACATGTTTACATGATGTGGGTTATTTCACTTGAAAGACAGATACAGGTCACTTATATACATTAATAATGCTGGCAAAACACAAAGACCAGATTTGAACATGTAAATTGAGCAGTAATGCTTGTAATGTTAGAAGCTGCACACTCACTGAGGTATAATAATACCAGGAAGTGTAGTTTCATGATTATCCATTTAGGCACTTAGGCATTGGAGAACATGTTGTTGGCTGATTGTTAGTCATCAGCAATGCTGAAACATGCTGTGCAATTTATATGATTATCCATTAATAGGAATTGTAGTGATTAGTGGTGCCTGCTATGCACCATGAAGACAGCAGTGGGGCCAAAGCCAGTTATGCAGAGAGAGAGAGAGAGAGAGAGAGAGAGAGAGAGAGCCATCATTAGAAAAGCAGTGAGATGGGAACATAGACATAAAATGCAGAAGTGAGGATAAGGATATCATAAACACAAAAAGAGGCAAGCGTTAGAAACAGAAAACCAAGAGAAAGCAAGAATTGCAGTAAATGACACAATGCTTTGCAACAACACTAAGGTATATAGTCGAGTGCAAAAGTTTGTGCACCCCAGAACAAAATCAAGATGCCAAAGAAGTGTCATAGGCAAGACTTTAGTGTGTCAGGTTTCACAGATGTTTCTTAAGTAAAAGATTAAACAAAGTATGTTAATCTAGTAATATTAATGAAGAAGTGTAAATGATTTATTCTGTTCAAAAGTTCCCTTTCTGGATATGATATAATTATTCTTTATAACTTGCTTCCAGTTTCTTTCATATTATCTTGGATCTCCAGCTAAAGTTTAGATTATTTTTTTTTTGGATAAATTGTAAAAATTGTAAAACATACAGGGATACAAACTTTTGCTCTCAGCTATAAACGCGTAAACTAATAAGCAACAGGGAAATACAATCACGGAAGAAACCAATGAATAGATATGAATTAATTAATTAAGTGAAACAGGAAGCTGTGACCATATATGGAAAGTAGAAGATGTTCAAGGATTATTAATCTTGTATATAGTGGACCTACACACTTCTTTAGTTACTGTTCATCGGTTCATCATTTTTGCTTTCCAGGGAAATAATCTCTTTAATTTGAGGTCCTGACCATTGAAATCGTGGTCAGTTTCCTCCTAAAAGGTCTCTGCTACAGGACTTCATGTGGTCTAAATGGGATCTGGAGTAATGCAGGGAGGTTAATGCATGAGGATCTGCTGAGCCGAGCAATAACAAGCCCAGCGTGCTTTATTACGGGTTACGAGTTACTGAGATGAGCAAATTTTCATTTTCAGCTTGTCATGACTCGCCTAAATTCTCCTAAATTTCTATATCAGTCTGTGTGATAGATGCAGTTATGACATCTACCATATTGTGTGTTACAAGGGCAGCCGTCCAATCGCTGCTTTGTTTTCTTCTTCTAAGAGCGAGCTTGTCATGCTCTGATTTGCACGTACAGATCTGGGTCGTGCTCTCATTGGCTGGTGTGTGGAAGGAGATGACAAGCCCCATCGATCACCTTGATATCTCTATCTCTCCCTCTCTCTCTGTCTTCCACTCTGTCTTTCCTTCAAGAGACAGGAATAATTTAAGGTAATGAAATGAAAAAACACGTTTCATTTCCTGCATAAATTAACAACATTTATCATTCACATGTACCCCAGGAAAAAAACCATGAAAAAAAAGATTCAGATCAAAAACAGCAAATTATTTTGCACACTTCAGACATAAGCACCATTTTACGCAGCCAGTGGAGGACAGATAGTTAATGAACAAATGACTTCATTTTGCTGGTTGATTAGATTCCTGAACCTGCAAAAATATACTCCATGGCTGTAATTATGTTGTATAAACGCTGATAGATGAGCATTTGGATGATTTACTCTCTTCTGCAGCAGAGCGTGCAGCTCGACGTCACATCGAAGGTGGAAATGTTTGATATATAACACCAGGTGCGAGCTTTCACACTCAGCCTTGAGCTGTCGGATCTGTAAATGTCACACCTTCAGTAGAGTAGCTGATGTAGTTATGAAAGTGGTGCTAGAGTGCAGAAATATCAGGTCTGATGTGTACTTCATCATCACCATACTGCATCAAAATGTTGTGTTATTATTTCAAACTGCTCATGCTGCATCACACTCTCGGAGAAAACACTGCACCCTATCTGCCTTCTTCTGCATACATGAGCTCACAGATGTCTGAGATTGGTTAGTGTCACTGTGATTGACAGGTGAGGACGACTATGCCATCCCTCCCACCTAGACAGCACAGGAAATTTTGCTCGGATAGCTGTGGCATCGTTGCGATTCATCTTTGAATGACCAGACATTTGTAAATTCGAACCTGAGAACTGCCTTAGGGCCACCATTGGGCCCTTGAGCAAGACATTAACCTTCAAATTACGGTTTTGTGGCTGGATTGGAATTTGTATTGCTCGGAAATTATTTTGGATAAGCCTAATCCAAATTATTTCACTTTCTTATTGCTCTGCTTCATTCTTTTCAACAACCAGCTCACATTTTACAAATAATCCTATGGGAATTGAGTGAAATTATGGTCGCTTTCTCCTGTCTTTGTGGTCACTCCAGAGCTTCCAAAGTTGCTTTTTAATCTCCCGGTCAATCAAATATGTGGGAGATTGTAGCAAGACACAAGGTGGATTCAGATGGATTCATACATTCTAACAACCAAATTCACAGTTAATTTTCAAGAGAAAGCTGACTTGTTAATCTGGTTTCAGCACCAAGGACAGTTCCCAAGCAATGTTCTGCTTCTGGGTTGCTGATTTGGGTCACTTCACTACAAGGTTACCAAAGATTTAGGCCTAAAATGAGAACAGAAAGAAAGACATGCACAGAAATGTCCGAAAGATTTTTTTAAGGCTACTATACAATCTTAAGCCAGGAGCCTGATATACACTATATGGCCAAAATTTGTGGGCACTGGACCAGTTGTGGACTGTGACAGTCACAAAGTTGGAAGCACACAATTGTAAAGGATGTCTTTGTAGCATTAGGATTCTCCTTCACTGGAACCAAGAGCCCCAAACCTGTTCCAGCATGACAATACCTCTGTGCACAAAGACAGGGTTTTCCAAGTTTGGAGTGGAAGATATCGAGTGTCCTTCACAAAGCCCTGATCTCATCACCAGTGAACACCTTTGGGATGAACTGGAGCACCGACTGCACCCTAGACCATCTCACCCAACATCAGTGCCTGACCTCAGTAATAGCCGTGATGGTCAGGTGTCCAACTTTTGGTCATATAGTGTATTTGTCATAGTCATGCACCAATCACACATTTTTATCATTTAAGATACAAAAACTGATGTGAGAGCCCTGCGTTTTGGTTGACACATTATAATAATTTGATACTGATCTGATATCCTCTTAGCAGTCAAATCTCTGCAAAATGTGTTTGCAGATTTTTTTTTTATATGAAAGTTATATGAAACATCTTTGTTTACGAACAACATCTCTGTTGCATTACTCACATTCAGGAGATAAAAAACGTTTTGGAGCAAATCAGATCCAATACCAGTCTAGCATTTCAAGCAAGTATTGTCAGTATCAGATGAGTGCATCTTTATATAATTCATTCTCAAACATCTACTGTTCCTAAAGACCTTATTATTTTTTAAATTTCATGTCAGGGTTGGTGAATACAAAGGAAGAACTAAATGTTATTTACCAAATAATTCAAGAAATTCAAGACAGAAAAAGAAAGAGAGAGAAAGATAGAGATAGAGACAAACAAAGAAGCTTCCTGAGCCTCTGTCTCACCGCTGAACCGGATTATTTCTAATCTGCTGGTCAAGCGCTGTCCAGCAACACTGAGTTGTCAGATTCAATCTCAGATGCTTTAATCTATCTGTGCACCAACTGTTTCTTTGGATGCTGTTTGTGTCTCAACCGGACCAAGGCTATCATATTGTACTGTAATTTACACCACAGTGCTGTTGAGTTCTCGATTCTGATTGGTCAGAAGGTGTTGATTAATTTCTATAACAGCATTTTCTATAACAACATTAGTGGAGCAGCAGATCACAGGTTTATATTAATGTGCACGCCAATGTGTCAGCGCTTTGTAACAGTCAGAGGTAAAGCTGTAATGTTAGGTTTTCCATCATGGAAAAGTGTTCAGCTCAGAGAACGCTGAGTTTTGTGATTTCTCAGTAACCTCTTGAGAAAGTGAGAGAACGACTGTTCATAGCTGCTATAATGTAAGTCAAAACAGGAACTAACTTGATTTGTGGATGTTTCAAAACATAAAATGTAACTATTAACACATAAAAAATATGACATGTAGTTATTTAATAAATGAAAAATCATAATTGACAAATTTGGATTAGGAATAAAATTAGGAATAAAACACTCCAGGGTGTGCTGTTATAGCAAAATAATCAACTTTGGGGTGGTAACAGTATCTCTGCTTCACGTTGGGCCACATCACACAGCATGAACACGGTGTTTTTTGTGCATGTTGGTGCATGTTATCGGGGTGTGTGTTGATTCTGTGTGTCTCATCTGTCAACTACAGGATGTGGAAAGGTTGGTGAGACAAAGCGAGCGATGTTTGTTATTCCAACAAGAGGTGTACAGCCATTTTGTGTGGTGTGTTTGTGGAATAACAGCCACTCCTTGTTAACTGGTTTGACCTGACCGCTAACCACAACTGAAAAAAAAAAAGCTTGATAATGGTTTGTCATGGCATAAACTGTACAGTATTTTCTTTTCTTTGATGCTGTCTCTGTTCACTCATATCTCCTGGTTCTCACTATCATGCACTAGCCTACAATTCATCCTAAAATACTCTTCCTCTCTCATTCTCTTTTTATATGCTGCGAAAATAACAGTATAATATTGATATTGTGATAACTTTATGTCACAATACACCTTTAAAAAATATTGCAGGTATATTGCATATTGTTTATCATTGAAGTATCATGGTATAATTTTTTTTGCTTATAACACACACTCCTAATATGCATAACAATTCTTCCCCTTATCTCTCTCTCTCTCTCTCTCTCTCTCTTTCTTACTCTATCCCCTGTAGTGTAATGCTTGCTGGTGTGTGTGTCTTCTGCGCTTGCTGGATGGCTGCCACGTGACAGTGTGAAGACAGCATAGGAGAGAAAATGAGGCTTGGTGGAAAGAGAGAGAGAGAGAGAGAGAGAGAGAGAGAAGGATAGGATATCAGAGTTAGAGAGAGAAGGATAGAGTGATGGAGGGAAGGAGGAGGGGAATGGGCACGGTGAGATTAGGACGAGGAGGCGGGGCAGCAATCTGTCCGTCTCCATCACTGCTGATCAGAGCTGAGCATGCATTCTGCCTCGAAGGGGGATGGGAAAGAGAGAGAGAGAGAGAGAGAGAGAGAGAGAGAGAGAGAGAGAGAGAGATGCATCCTTTATTTTCCATACTGCATTTACTACATGCGGGAAGCTTTTGTGCTGTTGTTGATTTACTGGTTTGCTGTTTGACTGCAGGGGGTTGGACATCTCTAAAGGATCTGGATTGTGTTGTGTTTTTGTGTTTATGCTTCACTTATGTCTTTTTTAATCGTCATGCACCAATTCATCTAGAAAAACAAGCTTCATAGAAACCAGACAGAAAAAAGGGATAGCCCTGAGCTGCCCTCATTCTAAATATATATATGTTTGTTTTTGTAACACAAGATACATAACTGTGGTAAATGTGGCAGTTTTACATGTCCATGTGCCTCTTTGCTATAGATAACACACACTATACTGTACATTTTACAGGGAAAAAAACACAGTATAGTTACTAGTAATATGTTGTACAATTAAATGAAATAAACAGTAATTTACTATAACCATTATTGTAACTGCTCATGTGAGTTGTTTGATTCCAAGGCTAAACAACACAAGTGATAACTGCCATTTTTAATGACAGTGGCAGGTAAAACCTGGACTTTTATTTAAAAAAAAAAAAATAGATACTCTTTACTCAGGCATGTGTAAAGACATACAGTTAGGCTGAAACCTAGCATTAGCTCAAATGCTTTTTAGCTGAACTGAACTGCCTAATACACTTGTTAGCTAACTAGTAGTAGTGATATGTTATTTGTAAGCGACTCTTTGGACTGACTCTTTTAGGTAAAGTTTGGGGCTGACTCACATATCTAAAGTAACTAAAGTGTGAGGGTGAAGACTAACATATGCTTTCTTTGAAACACATGAAGCTAGACAACCGCATCTTTCTGCATCACAAGATGGAGCACACTCAGAGGAAAGCGCTATCTGCCTTCTTCCACATACAAGAGCTCACAGACGCCCATGATTGGCTAGCATCATGTGATTGACAGGGGGATAGAGTATGATCCTCCCACCCAGAGAGCACAGACAATTTTGCTCTCTTGATTGCCCGATGTCACAGATGGCTGTGGTATTGTCGGGATTCGCAGTCACCATCATCAATACTGACAGTTGAATCTAAAACCAGGGCTTCTATTTAAAAAAAAACAAAAAAACTTACTACTCATTAGCATTAGCTCAACTGTTTTTAGCTGCACTGCCTAATACACTTGATGTGTCATTGTGATATGAACAATGTGGTGATGTATCATTGTGATGTGAATGAGTCGACTCTTTGAATCGACTCTTTTAGGTGAATTTTTGGAGTCAACTTGCATATCATATGCTATACTAAGTTTTAGTGAACAATTTATGAGATACTTTGGGCGTGCTATTTGGGAGTCGAAATATTCAACTCTTATTGGTCAGCTGAGTCGACTGCTCTGGCTCATTGTGAAAAACTGAGCTTGCTAACTGTAACTGATTAATTCCTGTGAACACTTTGTATCTAAATGACCAAAAAATTTTAGAGGAGATTCAAAGAACCTGTTAACTAAATGATTTAGAAGTTTAAGACTAATGTAATGCATATGAAAAAGATTACATTTGATTTTTTGTGAACACTGTCAATGCTACATATTTACCAATGCATAGTTTTATTTTACTGTCAAAAATACCCATAAAACATGCATGTTTTTCTGCTCTAGACACTGATTGTGCTGGTTTCTCTTCATTTATTATCATGTACACCTCATAATACATGAATGGGAGATTTGGAAGATTTTCCACTCCTGTGACTTTGCAATGGCACCAGTCCGAGCTCTTTCTTCAGTCTAGCCCGCAGTTACGAGCTGAGCAGTGTCAGTGTGATTGAGGCTGTGTGATCCGGCACTGGCTATCACCCATATGGTCCCTCCATATGGCCCCGTATCCGGAGGCGGGGTTGCTGTCATGGGAACCTGTAGTTACTGCCATCTGGCTTGAGCATGGTGTCAGTCATGGAGGAGTCCAGTGTGCTCACACCAAGCTCACACTCCGCCCGAGGTCGAGGGAGTGATTTAGTTGGCATTGCTGCAAGTGACTATCTCGAAACAGCTGGAGATTGCATTAGAGAGATTTTTGGCATTACTGTTAAAGCTGGGGGTTTGACAGCAAATCATTCAGCACTTTCGCTGAGAAGAAAAAAAAACTGTAGCATTTTTGCTTATGGACTGAACCCTGGTGTTTTCCACAGCTGGTCCTGAACTTGCATTGCACAGATATTTTTTTAAATCAATATTTGGTACTTAGTACTAATTACGTGGTAATAATCTGATAATTTGAGTCAGGAAAATTAATAAAAACCTGCCAGACTTGCAAAACACTAGCCTTTATATTGGACGTAAAGTGCCAATTTAGTAATATATGTAATACAGTAGATAAATCGTGTTATATTTACTTGACCACGCCTATATAAGATAACAAGGTGGTAATAAGGTACTACAGTAAGTACATAATGGACAGTTGAAGATTAGTAAAAGATCACGCTACGTTTTAACAGTTGTCCAGTTTCTGTGAACCTGTGCCCACTGTTGCCTCATATTCCTGGTCTTGGCTGACAGGATTGTAGCCCTTGTTGTAGCCCATCAGCCTCAAGTTTTGATGTTGTGTGTGTTCCGAGATGCTTTTCTGCTCACCATGGTTGTAAAGAGTGGTTATTTGAATTACCGTAGCCTTCTTGCAAGCTTGAATTGGTCCAACAAGGCGTTTCTGGCCGCAGAACTAGTGTCTACTGTTCTAGTGTCTGTAAGCTCTGGAGAGTGTTGTGTGTAAAAATCCCAGGTGATCAGCAGTTTCTGAGATACTCAAACAACCATGCCACAGTCAACATTCTGTAGTCTGTGAACATTAACTGAAGCTCGGGCCTTGTATCTGTATGATTTTACTCATTGCACTGATTGGCTGATTAGATAATTGCATAATTGCACAGGTGTGTATTTGGTGGGACTCACAGAAAATGTGATTTTCCATCAGGCTGGTTTTATTACCACTCGTCTCACACCAAGAACTGTCTTTATGGCCTTAATCAAACCCCACAACACCTCAGAGGCACTTCAACACCTCAACATCCTGTTCTCCTCCTCTGCCCAGGATACTGGTGAGGAAAATAAAATCTCAGTAGCTGTGTCCTGATTGTGTTGTTGCTCTGGTTAACCTGAAACATCCATGACAGCAATTGCACTGATGCTAAAATGATACAACCTTGGATGTACCCGTTTGAGTGTATCTAGGTTACAGCATGAACTGCGTTTAACCCTTTCAGAGCCTCCAAATCACTTTGGTGCAACCTGCCAGAATTTTTTAAAAAATACTTAAACATGTCTAAATTGTCATTCTACGCTTCAAGAACAAAGATGGTGGATAAAACCTGATCTATAGATTAAACCATAGAAGGCACAATTTTATCTATTCCCCCAGTTGTGAAAGACTGTAAACCTTAAATCTAAAAAATTGCATTTGAACAAAGTGTTAATCCTGGGTTTAAGTTTTAGAGTAAACTTTAATCCTGTTGCTACCTTAACGTTCAGAGATATACAGATTATAATTTTGCAGCTCAGTTGCTTTACATTTCCAAAATGGCAGCATAAATTAAAAAAGATTAGTGATGAGTGTTGAATCCATCATGGTGGACAATCAGACATATATTTTTTAAACCAGACATTAAGATTTTACTTGAATTAAAATAAAATTCAGACAAACAGATCCTACAATACCTTTACACTTTTGATTTAACCCCTGATTATACAATTTGCAAATAATTAGAAATTAGAAAGTAGAAGAGATGCTCTAACATTTATGCAGAATGTTTGTACACCATCAGAACAGCACGTCTGTTATGCTTAAAGTGTGGATGTTTTTTATGTATTCTTTTGTTACTCACTGACTTGGTGTGTGTTGCGTCACAGGGACTTCCTTCCCCGCGGTTCTGGCATCGTCACACGCCGTCCTCTGGTCCTACAGCTCATCAACTCCCCCACAGGTGAGCTTGCTGCCATGGCAACCGCGCTCTCATCAGTCTCTCGCGTCTCCAGGGAGATGATGAAACTAAGTGCTGATCTGTCCCAGCTTCCTTATAGCAGGAATCACACACGATTTAAAAACACAGGATAGAGACAGACGGATAGTCCTGAAACTTCATATACACTTTAGCCTTTAATTTCAACTCAATCATCTTTTTTTATTCTAAAGATAGTACTCATATATGAACTATTGCATCAGTACTTGTGTGTAGGGGCAAAACAGTGGCTTGCTTTAGGACTGAAATGGCAATAAAGTATTTCTATTGCATTAAAAGAATCTAATATACATGCTTCAAATTTCTTTATTTCAAAAACATATCAGGGATTCTTGTTTCTCAACACTGCCATCTAGTGTAGGTTGAAGTACCACAGCTTAATTTTCTTGTTTTCTTTTCTTTACTCATATCAGAATGAACATATGTGTAATGACAAGAATTTTGTATTACCATTTTCTTTTAAACATTTATCAAAATATGGAAATGCTGCAGTAGAGGATGAAATATGCATTCCAATATGCAAATGAGGTAATAGATTATATGCATTAATTTGCAAGCTACAAAAATCAGTCTTTCATCAAATCCATTTAATGTGACGTCCAATAGTCCAGCACATCCAATAGTCAGATTTTATTTAAACCTTTATCACAGGAAAATATACTGCACAGCTTTATGAGTAAAAGTCAAAACTTTGTCCTATCATATTCAAGATATTAAGAAAAAAACCATATATATCTTAATATTGAGAGATTTAAAGATGCCTGTTGAACAAGTTTCTGCCAGTTCTACCTGAAAATCCATGAAACTGGAATAATATATGTAAATATATGGCAAATATATAGTATTTGATATAAATAAAGCATTTCCAACAATTGGACATTTCTAACCATTTCTATTTATATATTGTGGATTTATATTTTAATAAAAAAGTATGCAAAAATCTGAAACTTGACATTTGGAGGAAAAATGTGTAGAGACAAATATAAAAAAAATCACCTTTAATCTTTATTTAAATTTACAGATTATTATTTTGCTTATGTTAATTCATGTTTTTTTAAATATTTGAATTGCATTTTGTTGTCAGTTACACAAGCTGTTAACCTCTTTCACGATTTCTTCACTCATATTGTTACTCATTTCCTCTTCATATAGAGTATGCGGAGTTTTTGCACTGTAAGGGGAAGAAGTTTACAGATTTTGATGAAGTGCGGCAGGAGATCGAGGCAGAGACGGATCGTGTCACTGGCCAGAATAAAGGCATTTCTCCAGTCCCTATTAACCTGCGTGTCTACTCCCCTAATGGTGAGATACTGTGTCTGTGTTCTGTGTATGCTGTGTATGTTTTAATGCCTTATAACACGATCAGGATAATCTTTTACTCATACTGTAAAATAACATAAACTGAGCTTCTAGTTTATTAGACTTAACACTTGACCTTCACACTTTTTCTGAAAGACATCCATCATATGACTGCAGTGTGTCATTTAACTCAATGAGACTGACATTCCTAGCATCAGTTACTTATCTAAGAAGTGTTAAAAAGGCCAAAGCAAGTGACTTTGACCTTGAATTTGTTTGTTAAGGCTGCACATATGAACTGAACACCATACATTACATTATACCAAGCCAGAGTTCAATGAAAAATGACTAGATGAATAAAATGGGGAAAAAAAACAGTGCGCACAGATATTAGAATCTGTTTAATCAGGCATATTACTTAATTAATTTGTAAAAAAAAAGAAAAAAAAAAAAAAAGAAGGAAGATTCAGGAACTGACTTGTTTTTTACAGCCTTAAATGTAGCTATAAATGGATAAAAGGTACGATGTGTCATTGTTAAGTAAGCAACAGCTAACAGTAACTCCACATCATGTCGGGCTACATCGTACTCCATTGTTGCTGATTATTTTCCTCCAATAGCATGACCCAAAATGTTTTACTCTTTATTTAATTCATTTACATTTGATTAGTCGTGAGCAGACTTTTCACACCCAAATTTCAGCTTTCAGGGTTTTCTAAGAATGCTGTAAATGGCAAAAAACCCACCATTTTTTATACTTGCCAATTTTTGACTTGCCAAAAGAAAAAAGAAAAGAATCAAATGAGTCAAATAAGGACAATAAGAATCGTTTAAGCGAAGAGACTGGCCACAGCCAAACAGCTCACATCTGGGTTCAACTCTCTTTTCCATCAGTACTGAACCTGACTCTGGTGGATTTGCCGGGAATGACCAAAGTGCCGGTCGGCGACCAGCCGGCGGACATCGAGCACCAAATCAAGGACATGCTTATGCAGTTTGTTACGAAGGAGAACTGCCTGCTGCTGGCTGTATCTCCTGCAAACTCCGACCTCGCCAACTCCGACGCTCTGAAGGTTGCCAAAGAAGTGGATCCGCAAGGTGTGTGCCATGTTTTCCTAAATATTAGTATTAAAAGCAATATAGTCATATAAATTATGTATAAAAATATGCAAATGTGGTCATAAATGAATAATAGTCAATAATTTGTGTGTTATGAGGATCACTCTTTCAAAATGTCCAATGGTCAGCCTTCAACATTATAGTCAAAATGTTATTTGTAGAAATTATTTAAAAGAATATTTTGCAAAGTTTTATGGCCAAACTTTTTCAGTCATGCTTTTCCAAGAGATTAGAAATAAACACAATATAGGTATATACTGTCCAGCCTATATTTAATGCTTAAAACTGCAAATTCTCACTAGTGCTCTTTAAATTTTTAGTAGCATTTTTAAAAGCAATCTTAAAGTATCACTCACACCTCTGAAGTCATTTCACACATTTCTGTGTGTGTGTGTATGTGTTTGAGCAGGTCTGCGCACCATCGGTGTGATCACCAAACTGGATCTGATGGATGAAGGAACAGACGCTCGAGATATTCTGGAAAACAAGCTGTTACCACTGCGCCGAGGTGAGAGTTTCAAAACAGGGGCCTGTTAGAAGAAAACTCCACCCTGAAACACAGTAAACATGTTTATATTACTATATTTCTGATGTGTTTAGTACTTCTCATGCTAATTTGTCAGTTGGTGCTGTATTTTTGAGACATTAGCAGTTGTTTGCCAGGCTGATATCACAGATGGACCTTGTTATTGCTAGCGCAGTCGCAATGGTGGTTAATAGCTGAAAAAATTTTAGCAACAGATGTGATAACACTCAGGTTCTGCAGTTAGCTCCTAAAAACCAAAGAGCACCAGCTCCTTTCCTCCAGCGACATTCAACATCATTGTAATGAGAAATCCTGCATACAATGCTTCAAATGTTAATTGGACTCAAAGATCCAGAATGCAAGGCGGCTATACGACAGTTACGGCAGAGACTCAGCTCTCACCAGAGACTTGTTAGAGATGTATGAGTGAGATGATAAGCACGATGACGTTGACAGAGGTATTAGCATTAAGGTTGACGCTTTGGAAGTTTGTGAAGAGTGTACAGGTGAGGAGGTTAGAGAGCTGGACAGGCTAAAGGATTAAAGCGCTGCCGCATCACTCTCTTTAGTTAGTGATGAAGTGAGGGTTAAATCCCACACCATCACTATCAGCACAGCATTGGAGGTAATGTAGGAAAGTGGAAATAGACCAACATCTCAATAAAAGAAATTCAAACTATATCAGATTCATACTCTGTATGAAGTGATAAACTATGTTTAGTTTTCTTATACATGTAGGAAAAACAGACTGTTATATTTTGACCTCAGGGCTTTCCTCATGTTATTTGTATGTTGTTCCAAGTAAGCCGTGCCTCTCAGTGTTGCCCTCTAGTGGTTGAGGGTTGTGAAACTCACTGTACCACTTAAGTGTTGGATATTTTGTAAGGCTGGGGAATAGAGAGAAGGAAAGGAAGGGAAAGAAGGAAAATGACCATATGAGAGAGCGAGTGAGAGAGAGCATGTGTGTGTGTGTGTGTGTGTGAGAGAGAGAGAGAGAGAGAGAGAGAGAGAAAGAGAACACCCGTGGGTATGATGAAAAAAAAAAACAATGTCTTGATTTCAGCGACACATCTGGAAAAAACCTCTGTTCCTTTCTTTGCTTAGCAATAAAACATATTTATGGGAAACCCTTGAATGCATTATGCTGACGTTCCATTTTTCCACTTGGTTTTGGGCAGCGCCGAGATGTTTTCTAAATTTGTTTCCATCATACGCTGTCTTTACCTTCCCAGCGTCTGTGACTCACTCATGTAACATGCAAAACCACAACGCACAAAGCATATTTTATATGATTACAAGCTAAAGGGTCTATTTCAGGGCAGAAATGCTTGATAGACATTAAATGCAACAGGAAATGTGTGTTTGTCTTCCAGTTCCCTTTTTTTACTCATTCTTTCAGTAATAATGTGTGAAAATCTTAATATTATTGTGTTCATGTGTCTCCATTAGGCTACATCGGTGTGGTGAACCGCAGTCAGAAAGACATTGATGGGAAGAAGGACATCACTGCTGCTATGGCTGCTGAGAGGAAGTTCTTCCTGTCGCATCCTGCATACAGACACCTGGCAGACCGTATGGGAACACCTTATCTGCAGAAAGTGCTCAACCAGGTGAGAGGAAGCTGTTCGCAGAGAAGCGAAACAAATCTCATCAGCTCCAGCTGGGAAGACAGAGTCTCCAGGACTGGGAAAAAACCACAATATCCCATTATTTCCACATTAGTTACACTGTACTTACATATTACACTCATTAGGTATGTAGTTAATGTCATCTCCAAGCACTCCATTATTGCATTTACATTTATGGCATTTGGTAAACACCCTTATCCTGAGCGACTTACAGAAGTGCTTTGAAGTCTGTATGAATAAATACATCCTCATACTGGTTCACTAAGTCTGAGACTAAGAGCACTATCAGTCTATAAACCTTGTTGGGGAGGTTAGAATAGTATCAAAAAACACACAAAACATGGATTTTTTTTTTAAATAACAAAGTGCTTATTTAAGTACTTCATGATTATTACCTCTTAAATTTTGCAATATTAATTGCTTTGTGGTCACAAGTGTTGCTGTAAAAACGTGATCATTTTCACACTTTATGTAATATCTAATCTAATCTAATGCAAACGTAGCAGAAATGACTTGTTTACTTAAATACTATAATACATGTTTACTGTACTGCACAATAAAGTGGTACCGATATATTAAAAATAGACGGTCACTAATAAAAAAGTGTAGCTTTAAAAGGGAAATCTAAACACAATTAGATTCTAAATAGATAAGCATGTAGTACATGTAGTGAGTATGTAAGTAGACAAGTTAAGAAAGCAAGCAAATAAATATGGAAGTAAGGAAGTAAGTAATCAAATAAGTAAGGATGTAAGTAAGTAAGAAAGTAAACAGACAAACAAACAAGCAAATGAATTAATTAATAAGCCAGCAAGAAAGTAGATAAGCAAGTAAGTTGGTAGGTATGCATGTAAGTATGTAAATATATAAGCAAGTGAGTAAATAAGTAAGTATGTTAGTGTGTAAGTAAATAAGTAAGTAAGTAGATAAGTAAGTAAATAAATAGGTAAGTATGCAAGTAAACAGGTAAGTAAATAAGACAGTAAGTAGGTTAATTAGTAAGTAAGTAAGTAGGGAAGGAAATAAATAAGTAAGTAGATAAATAAATAGGTAAGTGAGAAAGAATGTTAGTGTATAAATATATAAATAAATAAATAAATAAATAAGTGCTTCAGGAAGCAGAGATCCCAAAGTGTTTAGAGTGAGCTGTGATTGGTCAGACAGTTGAACAGGACGCTTGTGACTGAATGCATAATAAACATCTAATAACCTTAGCTTAACCTTAGCTAAGCTCCCCAATATCAATTATGTTTAATCAATTTAGAGAAGAAAAAAAAAAAAATTGTGTAAACCTAACTTGTGTAACTCTCACCTTTTTTCACAGCAACTAACCAATCATATCCGAGACACATTGCCTGGACTGCGCAGTAAGCTCCAGAGCCAGCTGCTGTCCATCGAGAAAGAGGTGGAGGAGTACAAGAACTTCCGCCCAGACGACCCGTCTCGCAAAACCAAGGCCTTGTTACAGTTAGTAACTCGGGTTTATACATGTACACAAACATACAGAGGATATGCAGCTACTCCTGCAACAATACAAAAATCTGAGTCTAGATTTAGATTTCTAATGGCGTAAGAAAGAAGCCTTGAAAGGAACCAAAAGAAAGATCCGAAATGTGATCATGATAAAATGGTTCCTAACTATAAGAGTTCCTCATGATAAGGTGCCTCACACTAAGAGAGTGACACAAGAGAACTTTGGGAGGTTATGGACCAAGGCTGGAAATGACCTGTGTGAGAATTTGAGTAGTTTATTTATCAATCTTCTGTGAGAATAGTACGTTCCAGGGACTGTAGTTCTTCTACCGTATACATTTAAAGCATCTTCACATCTTCTTCACTGACTTGTCTCTCCAGGATGGTGCAGCAGTTCTCTGTGGATTTTGAGAAGCGTATCGAGGGCTCAGGTGATCAGATCGAGACCTATGAGCTCTCAGGCGGCGCGAGGATCAACCGCATCTTCCACGAACGCTTCCCTTTTGAACTGGTCAAGGTGTGTGAAGATCACATACAGACATAAACATACTCTTCATATTTAATGAGCATTGTTCATGCATTTGATGTCATTTTCAGTATTATTTTTACTGTAATTCCCAAAACGATATTAGCCCGAATTTTACAACTGTAGATGTCTGTTTACATAAAACAGAAAAAAAAACCCTTCAGCCTTACTATAATGCAGTGCTCTGGAGGAGCATCATGGGTCACACTGCTATCACTTAGCGACCGAAGAATGAGTCATGGCCCAAACTCGCGCCTCCCTCGGGCCATGACTACAGGCTTTATGAGTAAAACATTCGCCTCCCGCTTACTGGAAAAAAAACTACACACACACACACGCGCATACTCACACAAACACGCACATACACGCACAATAAAACACTCTGTCTGAAGTGGCTAAACAGGAAGTGGTCAAGAGTCAAGAGTGAGAAAAGGATTCTTGGAAGCATTCTCTTCTTATTACTAGCTGAAACACATAAGATAAATGTGTATTATAAATTTTAAGATAAATGTGTGTTATAATTTATTAGTGTGATTATTTAGGTGCCTTTTCTTCAGCTCAGTTGGTGCTTGGATTAAAGTGATTAGTAACAAGATTGTGGTATTGATTTCATTCTTTGTGGTAATTTACATAATAGGGAAAATGATTATTTACTCCACAGGAAAAGTAGAATTTCTTAGTAATTTAATTTCTGACTGAAAATGTAGTTGATCAATCAAGACATTATTACTGAGGGCTGACGCTTCCAAGCAGAAGAAGCTAAAAATTAAGATCAAGTTCACAGAAACTTCTATAAAAATCTATAAATAAATACATAAATCTTAATATAGTTGCTTCAAACAACAATAGCAAGCTGTATAATCTTTTTTGACAAAATATTAGGGAGGACATACATTTATTCATTTACTGTAAATTAAAATGTTCAGCTTTTCTGTACAGTTATGCCTTTGTTGGTGGGCGGGGCCTAGGAGACATCATTATACCAGATTTTAATAAAGAAAATTTACTCTGATTGTCCAAAATGGCCATCTTAACATTACCATGTTTAGCTGTGATGTTTAGGTTCCTGATACAGACATTTACAGAAACGTTTTTGGGTGAGATAGACTTCCATTACATTCTCAGCTACATTAGTCGTGTAAGTTAAGTAAGTAATAAAACACTTGAGGAGGCAGGCCCTTATAGGAAGATAGTCAACAGTGGGGTGATGTGATGAGGCCTGACACAAAGCAGAGTTACTGTTACCACCCCAAAGTTTGTCCTGATATGTTTTATTCCTCTGAGACCATTCCTCTTAATTTGCCATTGATCACTAATTTTATACTTTTTATCCGCTTATAAAGTTACATTTAATGTTTTGGAATGTCTAAAACAAGTTAGCTTCTCTTATCGCTTATGTTATAGCAGCTATAAATAGTCATTCCCTCAGCAGACTCGCTCTTAAAGTTAATGAGACAAAAAAAAATCATTCTGTACTCTGAATTCATCCCTGTCTCTGTAGATGGAGTTTGATGAAAAGGAGCTGCGCAAGGAGATCAGCTACGCCATCAAGAACATTCACGGCATCAGGCACGTCTTCTTTCCACCATTCCTCAACTCCAAATCACTGTTGTGTCCGTCTTTTCCACCTGTCTGTCATCGAAGTTTAATTTAATCACAAAACCTAATCACAACGGCTCCTTGAGTCTCGTTTTAACTCCTGCTTAAAACCGATATTTATGAATTGTGACCCAGGAAGAGGAGCTTGTGATTATTTTTGGCTTTTTTTTTTTTTAATTGTTAATCTGTCGTATTCTAACCTGGGGCTGGTTGTGTGTGGTTTCTGCCTGTCTGGTGTAACTGACTTAAAAATTCATCAGAAAGCATCACTGGACAGGATAGAAACCAGACAACTAACTGACTAATTTCTCAAACATCACTGGGGCAGTTATTCCTATAAAACAAATGATTCTCTTCCTTATATTTTTGTGTTTTATGGGACAGCTGGGGACATTTAGAGAGTCCTCTATGACTAAATGTTATTTTTCTTGCTAGTCATAGTTGGGAACAGACAGAGTCACGGTGTCTGGATTGCAAGAGTGAAAATCCACTTATGAATTTATAAGTGCGAATGTATTTTATGACCGATGATTTCCTGATTTGTTACTCTTAAACCATAAATCATACTAAATCATTTTAACACTCTTCTTTCTGCCCAACCTCTCCTTTTTCTCTCACCCTCTCCTCCTTTTTGTTTTTGTTATTTTTTTCACCTTCGGACCTGTCTGTTTCCTTTTTGACGGGCAGAACTGGGCTCTTCACCCCGGACATGGCTTTTGAGACCATTGTGAAAAGGCAGATCGCGAAGATTAAAGAGCCTTGCCAGAAATGCGTGGACATGGTCATTTCTGAGCTAGTCAGTACCGTTAGGCAGTGTACCAAGAAGGTAAAGCCCTGGTGGAGGGTCATGATGTGTCCCAGCTCCCCCTAAACTCGCCGTCGCCTACCCATGGGCCTGTCGCTGGGCTGCAGAGGGGCAATGGCTAGCGTGTGTGTGCGTGTGTATGAGTGTGTTTGTGTGCCTGGCTGTAGGTTTTGGACAGAAATGAGAAGAATGGCCATGGCATGGTCAAAATAGCTGCCTGCACTGGGTAGAAACATCTGGGTGCTGGAGTTTGACTGCTAGGTAGAACTGAAGATGGACAGTTTCTGATATTTAAAACAGGGCTGGGCGATATGATGATATGATACTGATATTGTGATAAATAATGTACTTTTTTATATCAATGACCAACAAATCAGTGAAATTTAATCCATTTACTTTTGTAGACTTTAAATTTAAAGTCTTTCCAGTAGTAATAATTTTTATTTTAGTAGTTAACCAAGTTCCCTTGTGATAAGGTTTATGCTTTAGCCATGATATATACCTAGCATGATGACTTCAGCACCCAGACACCGGCTTGAAAGACTGTAGCGATGCAAATTTACGTCAGTCAGAATAAGTATAATACCTTCCAGCTAACAAATACGTCACTTTAAGCAACGTGGTTATGTGAACTGCAAGAAAAGTGCAAAAGAATTGCATTTCCCCTTCTCGTTTTACATTCACACTACAAAACCACTAAGGACCAAGACAGGAGGCTATTAACAAGCACTAACTCCCAGATTAACAGCCGCTGGAGAGCCATGTCAGCACTCTGTAAGAGTTCCCACTGCTCCAGTGGGGACGTAATAGACTGGCTCTGGTTTTGGTGGTCAGCTGTAAGGTAAGGGTCATGGAGAGCGGAATGTAGAGGGTCTCTGACTGGCGTGAGTGTGCGACGCTGCAGTCGAAATTATTCCTGGCTTCAAGCTGTTGGCCCGTGGACAGCAGGCTGAGGTTTCCTCTCTCTCTCTTTCTCTCTCTGTGGGAGGGAGATCTTGGCTCAAGCGCTCTGACGAATGGCTTAAGGAGAAACCAAATGTCTCACTTGCCTTTTCTTTCCTCTGTGCTGTCTTATCTGTCCTTCCATCCTGAACCTGCTCTCTCCTTCCTCAACTCTTCTTCTCTCCCCTTCATTTTGCGTAGCTCCTCTTTCTTTCCCTATTTTCCTCTTTATTGTTTGAGCCTTTTCTCCATTTTTTGTTCTTTCTCCTTGCACCTCATGCTTCTCTCTTCCTCCCTCCATCCATCCTCCTCCTTTTTTCCCTCTTTTTCTCCTTTCTCTGTCCTGTGCTGTGCCACCCCACTTCCTCTACAGGACGGGCCTGTTTACCCCCGATCTGGCCTTTGAGGCCATAGTGAAAAAGCTGATCCAAAAGCTGAAGTCTCCCTGCCTGAAGTGTATAGATATGGTAGTGAGTGAACTGACCTCCACTATACGAAAATGTAGTGAAAAGGTAATGCAGAAACAAAATCCTCGTTTGTCTGCGTCATTTTGGGTACGGATAGACTGACGGCTGGACTCGGTGGCAAAAAAAAAAAAGAAGAAATCTGTGGCCATTATTTTTTTTGTTCAGTGTTAGGGATATCCATTTAGGCTGAAATACACAGGATTAAGTAAGGAATAAAACACTTGTGGGCATGCTGTTATTGGAAAATAACCAATGATGGGGTGGCATGTTGCGGCCTGACTCAAACTGGAGTTATACAACACTGATGTTGATTATGTTGAAATAACAGCATGTCCCAAAGTGTTTCAATTTCTTATTCCACAGCAATTTGTCAAAGATTACAATTTTTAATTTATTAGTGAATGGCCTGTCATGTTTTTATCTGTTTATTGGTACATTTAATGTCGTGGAATGTCCATGAGACTAGTTAGTTCATTATAATAGGACAAATAGGAACGTGTAAAATCCTGAAGACTTTCCCATGGAGGAAAACTGCTGTTACAAAGCACTAACACTGGAGGCTCCTCACATAAATGTTAAATAACCTTCTCCTTATAGAAACCTTCACCATATGAAAGAATATATGTTTTTCTTTGTTAAGCAATGACAAATGACAACATATTAGAATGAATATATATTAATATAAACCTGTTATTTGCAGGTGCACTACTGTCAGAGCTGCTCTTATAGAAAATCGGTCAACACCTTCTGACCAATCAGATTCAAGAATTCAACAGCTGTAGTATAATATAATTGAATTTATCCTGATAAGTTAAGACACAAAGTTTGTGTTGTTGAGATGTTTGTTTAGTCCTTTTCCCCATGTGTCTTCTTTCTATTTTAACAGTTAGTGTTGATATCTGATCCCTTCTTCTTTTCAAAGGCATTTGTTCCTGCTGTCTCATAGCACTATTAAAGTAAGAGAATGTGTTTCTGATTAGGGCCGTCTCTAATCGTATTGTCTATTTTGACTTGGCCTTGTGAAAGTGTAAAGGCATTTTATTTCAGTACAAGGATATGATTACACACTTACTCAATTTACTGGCTATGTGAGTCATTTAGAACAAGTCTGTTTGTGTGCATGAGGCAGATATGAGCCAAACCTGTAACTTCTCACACATCTCAGCGTTATATATTATAAATGTTACCTTTGGTTATAACCAAGACTGTTGAAATGGTAGGAGAGAAACTAAAAATGTAAGCTATTAAAACAAATAATATTATAATATAATTAAATATACAGTAGTATTTGAAACTATAAAAAAGTCTTCTACATCTACTGAAACATTTTGTATAACTGGGACATGTATCAAGACAACACTTTATCTTAAAACCCAATTTGGAACATTCTGAGAATCTAGAGAGACTCTATTGACTCTTATTAATATATAATATAAAGATATATATAAAAGATAATATTAAAAAATTAACATTGAATTAAGAATTACACTCATATATGTACATTGATTTTCTACTTCCTTATATCCTGGACCTCCAGGGGGATTTTCCTTTGGAATTAGTGAAGTTTTCCTGTGTGTTAATTTTCTTGCCAAGTACAAATAATCTTGACCTTATATGAGTAATCTATATAAGCTCCATGCTAGATCACATTTGTCCTCTGGCCATTCTTTTCAACATGTGGTGTTCTGGTGTTCCTCCGCTTAGTCATCAATGTCTAAAGTCTACTTTATTATAATTATGCATTATACTAGACAACAAAATGAGTAGTAGTGCTACATAACACACTTTAAAAAAACACTTAAACACTTACAAGGACAAGATTAAAAAAAAGCAAAACTTACAAAAACAAAGTAGAAACACAATGTGAAAAACTAGGCATAGTTTTGCTCATAGAACCACAGTCACATCTTCTGTTTTGTTCATACAGACAAGTTTTCTAGCCTGCTTAAAACTTTTTTTTCTGTTTGCTTAGTTGCTAGAGGTTCCCAGTCTTTTTGGACATGGATATCCCAAGCCTTGGTGTTTTGGTTTCTCCTCCTTATTTACAGTCATGCTTGTAAATCCATATTCAAGAAATGTTTCGGTATATTTTTGCATTTGTTTTCTTGACTTCTGTTGTTCCACCAAGTCAGAGACACTCAGTGTTGTCGAGGAGGTAGTGGATGAAGAAATTTGTCTGTTTTTATTGCTGAACTCCTGCACTAGAACAGTGTGTCAGGATAGCGAAAAACACTAAAATAGCACGTACACTCTTAATTTAAACTTAATTTGGCTTATTTGAATGCAGCTCTAGTAATCTATTTGTAATGTAAAATAAATTAATAAAACATAAGAGCAGGTTGTGAGTTTCTCTCGCCCAATCTTTTATATCCATTCAATGATACCGGGTGGACAAGCTAATTCAAGGCTCTACAGATATACAGAGCTTTGTATCATCTGTGTAACTATGAAAACTGACTCTGTCCTAATTTCAGTGAAAACAGAACCGGGCCTTGTACAGAGCCCTTTCGTAAACCTTAAAAAATATCATGTTTTTCTTAACACAACTTAACTAGCAGCATATATTCTACCTTTAAGAAGTGATTGATGACAGTCCCTAAAAGGCCAACCTACTAACAAAATCTGTCCAGCAAAAGTCAGTCTATCCTTACCACTTTTATAATTATTAATCTCATTCCATTTTATTTTATTCATACTCTTTATTCTTTATCACGGTACACTAAAGATTTATTTGGTTCTCTTACAAAATAACGTCCAAAATTTCAAGCTTCCAAATTGTCTCAGTTTCTTTGCATTTTTTAGTCCTGTCCTGTCTTTTTCTCACTTGTTTTGAACGTTTTCATCTCTGTGTCTTTTCCATTAGCAAGTTATTAATAAATTTAGTAGTTTCTGTGAAATTCCTATTTCAATAATTGATATTTTATTAATTTGTTCCTAACATTTAGGTCGGTAGGTCCTGTTACACTCACTAGCTAACACCAATAAAAACATCTGTCTTTACCTTTCCCTTCTTCTCATGTTGTCATTTGTAGCCACCTTTCACATTTGATCACTGATTTTCTTTGGGCAACTGGCCTCTTGTGGATTTCTACAAACACATCACACTCTTTTATGCTTTTAACCCATGTCAAAAGTGCGCTATACAGTATTTCGTCACATGTTCTTTCACCAAGTGACTAACATCGGGTCAAACCTTTCATAGTAGGTTGTGAGAGGAAGTGACTGTGCTGAAAATCCACATGAGGTCACTTTGATCTCTTCCAACATCCTCTCCTCCCTCTCTTCCTCTTTTTCAGTTCATTCGTTCAGTGCATGTGTAAATGTACTGCTCATGTCTGCAAGCAGTCTTGTTTTTTGTCCTTTTTAAATTCCGTTTGGTTTTTGTATCGCTGTACTTGACTGAAGCAGAGTTAACCCGAACGCCTGCCACTTTGCGCTGTTTTATATAAGAGTCTGTGTTAAGGTTTGTGAGAGTGACTCTGCATGAGCCAAACATTGCAATGCATCATTAACTTAAACAGCTCCAACAATTAAAATGGTCCATAAAAGATATTAAAGCAGGGTGCTTTCACGTGCATTAGTCCTTTTGACGAGACCGAATCAGAGGGAAATTGACACTTTTGGTTTTGTTTGCTAAAAGGTTTGGTTTGGTTTCATACTACATATTATTCAACAAACCAAAAAGTGAAAAAAAAAACAATTGGCTGAGAGGCATGTAGGGCTGAAAGGGTAACTTGTAAACCTCTTTCATTTATTAGTCATAAATACGGCAATGGAAAAAGGTGAACAAACCTTTGCCAAGTGCTTGTTGAAGTCACAAAAATCACCCAAACACATAGAACACGGAGCTAACGCTAAATAAAAGATTAGATAATTATATAAATCACAAGTTTAAAATACTTCGTGTCGGATCCAGTGTTTATGTTCTCTTTCTGTTTGTCTCTAGAATACATGCATTTCTGCAGTGCTACAGCACTGTCTTTTGGCTCCGTTTAGCAGCTCCCAATCCAAAACATGCAGGATTTTTTGGTTCAGAGTCGATTCAGATTCAAATCACTTTATCGCTGCAATCGAACCGCACTTTCAAGCGGAACGAGACCTCCTCGCTCAGACCAGGGTTCAACTCAAATGAACTAAACATTGTGAAAGCACCCTTAGTGCCTGTTTAAAGGAGTCTTAAGACCGCAAAGCAGCTATTGTATATTGTTTTTTGTCAAACTTTTCTATATAAAATAAACTGATTGAGCTTATTACCTGATTGAGCTCATCAGCTAATTAGCAACCCTGAGTTAATCAGTTATCTTATCACAGCATGGAATAAATAAATCCGCCCATAAAATCTGGGAGCTAACAATTACCTTCCCAGCGAAATTCATTTGAACAGACATGTACAAAGTCATCAATAAAGAATTTAGTCTTAGCAATCACAATCATGCACCATTTGTATGTTTATTATTCTTTTATGTGATTCCTTTATATTTTGTTACTTGTGCATATGAACGTTACACATGGTTAGCTTTTAAATCCAGCATGATTCATAGAGCCATGTTGTTTGTATGTAGAGGAAGACACCAGTAGTAGGCCGAGTGTATGATACATTTGCTCTCTGCCTTGCATCTTGTCTGCATGTATGTGCGTGTATGTGTGTGTGTCCATAGCTGGCCCAGTACCCCATGCTGCGAGAGGAAATGGAAAGAATTGTCACTCAGCACATCCGTGATCGTGAGAGTCGCACCAAGGATCAGGTGAGGCGTAGAAGGAACGATGCTACACATGCATTTCAGTATCTACCTTTATAACACTTTCTTAAGCATTGCATTAATCTTTGTACACTGGATGATTTATGAAAGGCTTATGAGGTGTCATTAGAGAAAATTATAGGTGTCTGATCAAGAATTGCACTTTTTTTATTCTTCTCTTGAGCTTTATTAGTTTTGTTTTTACTGAAAGCACATTCTTGACAATTTGACAAAGCGAGAGGGTATACACACTGCTTCATAACAGAGTTATATATTCAGATTACCACTTTAGTTTGAGGGCATTAATATCATTCATTTGGCTGGCATATGAGCTTCATAATTAAGTGTACTGGAAACAATTCATCTGAAGAATATTCAGTACTGAAGGTTCCTGTAAGAAGTAGAAACAGTATATACACTTTAGGCATAAGATCACTCAATACTTCATCAATGTGCTGATAAAGACATGGTCATTTCCAAGATAAGGTTAAAAAACTATAGATAAAACAGTCTTTTATGTTGTACGTAAATCATATAGTATTGCTGTAATATATATATGCAATGCTTATGAATGGGTTATGAATGCCCAATGTAGGTACCCTTCAAAAAAATGGGTGTTACCCCTTTTGACTTTAATTTCTTCTAGAATAATCTGTAATAATCTGCCCCTTTTGACAGAATATGATGTGAACCAAAATCTGGTCTAGAAACTAACATATTGAAGCTTACATAACTGAAGTAAACAATTTTTTCTCCTGTGAACACAAGGTGATGCTGCTTATTGACATCGAGCTGGCTTACATGAACACCAACCATGAAGACTTCATCGGATTTGCCAAGTGGGTTTTCATATTTAATGTACGATCACTCTGACAGTTTCATGTCACTAGAGAAATGACTGGATTTGGATATCACACTTTGTGAATAAAAGAAAGGCAGAAAGGCATATTTGAAAATGTTACATGGTAGTCGTGAATATCTTGTGCGGTTAAATGGATTTGCTTTGTTTAAACCAAAAAAAAGCCCAATGATAAATTGTTGTAAAGACAAGTCCATTGAGGCTTGGGATGTGAAAATAGAGAAAATAATTTGAAATAGGATCAGTAAAGCAGGTATCCACAAACTATAAGTATAATTCAGTATAAATTTGACAGTAGCTATAAGCTTTAGTATTGTTTAGTATGTATAAATCCGTTTTATTTTCAGAAAACAATTTTTGTCTAAAAACAGTTTCAGTTGTTATGTTGCATTCTTTAATAACAATTTACAAATATACAGTCAATACCTGCTTTCATGATCAATTTTTTATAAATATTTTACATTGCAAGCCTAAGTGTTCAACAGAATCATCTTTACAATAATTTATCATTGGACATTTCTTGGTTTTAACATTCATATGATTTCAATTTACCTACACAAACTATTCATGACATTCTTACTGTCAGTAACTATCAGTACTGTCAGTTATTAAACCACACAGCATTACCACAAACAGTTTTCAGACATATTATTTACTAAAAAAAACTGAAAATAATTATACAGACTATGGATTTCCCTCACAGATAATATTACACCTTATAACCTTTTAAATTTTTATTGAATTGCATTTATAATTTGATTCGATGCTAGACCAGTGTGACAGTTTTTTGTCTCTATATTGATTTATAATTTATTTAATAAGCATTTGCAAAAAAAAAAGGCAATATTCAAAGTATCATACAGACTAAAAAATATTTCATTTCTTCTCCAAATGTGAGCATTATATTACAAAAGCCAACAATGAAAAACATCCTGCATTTGTGCAGCTGAAATCTATTTTTCTTTCTCTGTAGTGCGCAGCAGAGAAGCAGCCAAATGAGCAAGAAAAAGGCAGCTGGCAATCAGGTACAATTTTTAATTCCTTATAGCGCCATCTTTAGGACTGGGTGCAGATACACACTTTACTTTTTTCTATGTTGTCCCCATTATTCTCAATAGTTTTAAATACTATTGATTTTAAAGCAATAGTTCAGCCAAAAATAAAATTTACGCATTTGACTTTTAAGTCAAATGTAGTCAGTTAACCAGATTGGATATCTGATTGCTTTATATAAAGCTAAAGCCTGTAGCCACCAGTTTAGCATTATATTGGCACGTATAAGCCATCACACACTCGCTAATATGGTTTCTTTCACTATATGACACACTGTTATCCATATAAATGAATAAAAAATGGCACAGAGCTAAAAAAAAAAAATAGTCGCAGCAGCACATAGTTGGGTGTCAGTGTTAGGCTTAGCTAGGAGGTGTGGCCTAAAGTTGAAAGGCGGAGTTATAGCTTAAAATTTATTCAAATGTTAATATAGTTCCTTATAATTTTTAATACAGCCATTGCCTACTATTTTACTCAAAAATAACTTTTTTTGAGGTGAGCGAGTGATCATTTAGGCATCCAGTTTGCATGATGATAAACTGTTAGCTATAAGATTCTATTTCTTGTTAGCTACATTAGCCTCAGTGAAAAACTAGAGCACTTCCAACACCACACAGCTGTTTGACTGTGACTGGAGGAAGTGGAACATTGTTCATTTCGTTTTTGGCCGAACTCTTCCTTTAACTCCTTACATATGTCCTCATGTGTCAAGTCGCCTTAAAATAAATGTTGAGTTTCTGACCCAGTTCATATCTCCTGCATTTTGTGTTTTCTTCTGTATGTCGTTTCATGCTGCTTCTTCTTTATCAACTGGTCCAGGGGCAGGTTTGTGCTCTCGCTCATACCAGTTGAAATGAAGAGTTCTGTAGAGAAAACTGATCCTAGATCAGTTATATAAAAACAACAATAACAAGAAAGGCTCTCTAGCATTTTCACACTCCTAACTAATACAGATGATCTGCTTTTTATTTAGCGTTACATTTCTGGCAGTTGTTAAGGGCAGAAACCTTTTCTTGTCCTGGGTGATATTTTCGGACCTTAGTGCCGCTGCAGTAGAGTAGACATACCCGTAGTAGAGTATTATGTAATTGTGCAGCTATTTTGGAGAGATGAGTGGATGTGACTGCATTCCTGAGGCTAGCGTGACTAGCAGCAGCCATGTTTTTTTAATGCAGGTGGTCAGGACAGTCAAAACGTTCTAGACATAAAATTGCCATATTAAGTTTTTGGTTTTTGCCTTAACAACAAGCCATAATCATTTTATTCAACATGGTTTTTCTATTGTTGTTTCTGGAAACCACAAGGCAAAAAGGCAGAGAGTAGACGACAGTGAATGTCCTTTTTTTAAATTTCCTTTGTCCATTTGAGTGCAAATGTTTGCATCCCCCATGGTTTTTGAATGGAAAAAGACAATTTATCTGTACAAATACACCAATATTACAACATAGAGGAGGACATGAGAGAGGTTGGGGCAGATATAAGGGCAAAGGGTGGACATGTGAGTTTTTTATTTGAAAAGAAGAATTCAAACTGAAATGATTTATTTAATGATTATTATCTTAATATACACTATTTGATGTCTTCTTTTTACTTGAAAGAATGAAGGAACATCTAAGAGAACTATTCTTGAAAATTTAATTTCTTTGTCTTATCCATTTTATCCCCCAAGGGAATACAAAATTTTGCACTCCAAATATGGATTTTTATATTTCCATTAGGCATCTTTTGTCCATTTTGTGTTTTCATAATCGATTATATTTTTGCCTTTGCCTCCTCTGCTCTAGGATGAGATCATGGTGAGTACTGTTCTTATATTTATGATGTGTGTGTGTGTGTGTGTGTGTGTAAGTGATATCACTAATGTAGACGGCAGGTGGCTCAAGCATCTCCCACACACTGGTTGTTATTTTTTTAAGCTTATGTCTGCCTTTCAGTTCATACAAACCCAAAAGCACGCTATGCAAACAACACAATTCAGGCCTTTGAAAAAATTGTGTATTTAGATCATCTATATTTATGCATGTCTGTGTCGTGTGGTTTAAAATTCCAGACTTTCTTTCTTCAGCTGTGTGATTTTGTGCTCTGGAGCTAAGCATAACCAAGTCAGCTGTGTATAATGATACAGGTTAAGAGAGTGTACTTTATGTTGTGGCCATGTGGAATTCTCCATCCTTATTGGTCAGAAGGTGTTGATTAGTTTTCCATAACAGCAGCTCTGACAGTAGTTCAGCTACAAATTTATACAGGTTTATATTAGTACTTCATACATCATTGTTTCTATAGTAACAGGTTATTGATAGAGAGAAAATGTTGTTTCATGTTGGTGTGTGGATGAGAGTGTAAGAGAGTTCGTAATTTTCCTCCAGTCCACTGGAGGCAATAGGTACGTGTGTGTATGTGTGTGTATGTGTGTGGTTTACTGTTTATAATCTCTGTGTATCTTGTTCTGTTTCTCAGGTCATCAGGAAGGGCTGGCTGACAATCAACAACATCGGCATCATGAAAGGTGGCGCTAAGGAGTACTGGTTCGTGTTGACGGCCGAATCGCTCTCCTGGTACAAGGATGACGAGGTGAGCTGTTTGTAGACACGACTTTTTATACCATGTGATCAAATAATGTTCACAGTAGAGCACTGGACTGAAATCGAAAGTTTGCAGTAAGCTGAATAAATAATAGAAACATGACATGGATGGGTTTAATGTCAATAGTCAATAGTAATATAAGTTGATATAAATATTACGAGTGAATGCAACAGATGATATCATGGAAGAAATCATTCATATGTTTTTATACACTTCTGTATTGTGCTTTGTGTTTTCACATTAGAAACACATGTCTGTAAGGAATGGGAAGCAAAAACTTTTTCTTAGAAGCATCATGATTCTCTTGAAAGAGAAAGAAAGTCAGCAGTACAAACATTTCTGATGAAAAATAAACACTGAAAATTGGATACTGGAAATGATTTGCATCTAGTGTTTCTCGTGGTGGATGAAAATTACTGCATGCCCTTACTATTAAATACAGGTACATTATGTCTTAATTATTTACATATTCTTCAATAAATTGATCTGTTTCACATTACTGTGTAAAATGTAAATATTTGTCAATATTTTTGTCATTAAATATCCTTCCTTATTATTATACTACATTGACACTGATTTGCCAGACCCTTTTCCCACCAAAGGCATTTATTTAAAACCTTTTAATAAAATCTAATACCTTATATACCACATAATTAATTGAATTCAGTTGAGGATGAACATGTGAAATGAGATACAAATGAGCAGAGCCAGACAAATAAACATACGCACACCACCTAACAGTCACATTACACAGCGACAATGTCTCTCCGTGCTCTCACTTTAACCAACACACAGAATCACACAGTCACTCCAACACTTACGTCAACTAGATGCCAGAATCGACAAAAACAACCTTTATGATATCTGATGCCTGTTATAATAATCAACAGGCTTATGTATTCTTATGAACATTGCCCTTAAGTCAGGGAGTACCCATAAGTATCAATAATTGAATAGAATACAGTAAGAATGTAGCTGAAAATCGATATATTATTCAGAATGAAAAGATAATGTGTTCTAACCAAATACAAATACAGATATGAATAGAAGGTCCACTATTCATGTTTTTTTTTTTAAAGCTTGTCACAAAGACTCACAGGGTATCTGTTTGCGACTTGAGATGTGGACCGTGACTGTGATTGCGTAAGTGGGAGGTTTTTAGCGAGCGGCTCAGATACGAAGCTCGCAAGACAAACAAAGGTGACATTCATCGTTCATTCGTTCATCCTTAGTAACTGCCTGGTCAGGGTCATGGTGGTTTAAATTAGGCTACTATTTTGTTTGTACTTTGGAACTAAAACCAAGTAAATTTGTTAGAACCTATCACAGAGAGTTACTGACAAATATACATGTATAAATATACTACAATAATATATTCAAATACAATAAAATACAACAATAATTACGGGAATAAAAAACAGTATCGCACACTTTACTAGCTGAGTTTGAGGAGTTTGAATTCGTACATTTCTTCCACTGAGCTTTTTCCAGTGCTTCTGGAGACATTGTGGTAGGGTCCCCTTCTGATTTAGGCCACGCCCATTTCGGGTTTAAATCCGAATACAGATACGTATATTTGGAGCATTAAACAGTTACAGATACAGATCGCGTCATTACAATACACCCCTAGAGTACATCCTGCCTAATATCCTTCATCTGATAATCTCATGACATTTCATAACTTGTTTAATTTTCATATAAAGCTTTCTTTACTCCAGGCCCATGACCGCATCATACTGTCGATTTACTTCAAATCAACTTTAGATCAATAAAGTGGAAAACTACCCCAAGACATCCCAGCGTGCTTTGCTTTCGCTTACGAGCTGGCGCCAACACAAGCATTACACACCACTCGCCAATATGTTTTACTTTTAATGGCTGGGCTTTTATGTGGGATCGTTTAGATTGATTTTTTCCAAAATAGAAATGATCTCAATTGGATATTATATATTTTTTTAAGGCGTTCCATTTTGGCTTGGTTGCTTTCTGCTGACTTGGCAAGTTTTTTTTTAAAAAAAACAAAAAAATCCATCTTGTAGAAATTTTTTCCACTGTGGTAAGATTTCTAGTAAATGACTCTTGTTGGACTTGGGGTACGACATTATTTTTGATGAATATGATGTGTGTTAGATGAACGTAGGCCAAGAGTTCATAGATTTCTTATACCGCCTTTATATTAGACAACATCATGATGGCCTGGATGGTAATTTTGAGCATTTGTAGTTTGTGGGTGTGTGTGTGAGAGAGAGAGAGAGAGAGACTCACCGAAGCTGGCACACACATGTGCATACCAGAATCTGGTGCTGTCAGTGGCGCCTCGCCTGTTCCCCTCCAGACTGGGGCTGCTTCTCATAAACCTCTTAACTTTCAAAGAGAAACGGCAGGGTAGGATACGGTAGGGTAGGGTGTGTGTGTGTGTGTGTGTGCGCACGCGTGTTATGTAGAATAGCTCAGAGGACGAGCGGGGGTCTGATGTGCGTGTGTGTGTATCTGGTTAGCTGGTTAGGATGGAGTTAACGAGGAGCATGTGGGGTAATGAGAGAGGGGATTCTCTGGTGGTGTTTTATCTGTAACACAAAGTCTCCTTCTCTTACACACCAAGGGTGGGACCTCCATCCGCCTCCTCCCGCTCTTTCTCCACCACATGTATTTATTTTAACGTGAGATGGAAATGGCAGTTCCTCAGAGCACAGGGACCCAAAACTAACACACTTAAGCTTGGAGGTATAGCAGCCCTGCGTTGCTTTTGTTAATGAGGATAAAGAGAACTGACGTCCATTTCCACTACATTTGTCCAAGCCTGGTGTGTGTGTGTGTGTGTGCATGTGGTACATGCACACACACACACACACTCTCTAGGCACACACACTCTCTAGGCACACACACTCTGTGCAGGCGTGTTTGCTTTTCTTGGGTGGCACACGGGTGACTAAGGTCAAGGCCTGTGCTGAGGCGATTTACTAAACCCATTGCTCTTTGTCTAAATAATAAACAACATCCCCAGCCGTGTCAATTCTACAGATTTGTTTCTTTATTTTCACAGAATTTTCTTCCTCGCCATCTCTCGAAGTGGCATCTGAGGTTATAACAGCTATAGCGGAAACTCGTAGGTTGTTCTTAGCAAATCTGCACTCGCTTTCTCACATGAACTTTATTTTCTTCCGACCATAAGATCCATAACGAGTGTGCAGTTAGAGTTCGTTTCCTATTGGCTTACTGCGGTTTTGCATATTACTGAAGCTGTGTGTGTGTGTGTGTGTGAGTGTTTAAACCCAGTAAATATCTATAACCATTACCTACATGTCCACCACACTGTAGCCACATTGATAAATTTATCATGTTTTTTTATTATATAATTTTACATTTGCATACTGATTATTTAGGTTAATCGGTTTGTGCTCTGTAGAGTGTGTGTACAGTAAAATGTTTCCCTTTCACCGAGGATTCCAAGACGAATCCTAATAGAAAGCCAAGAAACCTTAGATATCCAAAAAGAGAGAAAAAAAACCCTCTTGGAAAACTCTGGTGTACGAGTGTACGTGTAAGAGTGTAAATTGCACCATTTTAGGAGAGTATCACGGGTCCAGTCTTGAAGAAGTCTTCAAGGGTTCTTTAGATAATTAAGGTTTCTTAGCATATGGAAAGGGTTCTGCTTGTGACTCTTTCTGAAAGGGTAACACTTTACTTTAGGGTTCTACATAGAACAAACTGAAGAACCTGTAAAGGTGTTAGATTGAAGAGTACAGTGAGTGTCAATGTAATAACGTATACCTAAAATCTGAAATGTTTCCTTCAGAGGGACAAACGAAGAACCTTTCTGGATTTCATCTTTTTACTAAACTGACCAGGTGTTGCTTTAAGGTACCACATACTTTTTTGACCCTAGTATTTTTTAAAGTACCAGGTATTTCTTTAAGGTCCCAGGTACTTTTTTAAGTCAAGTATTTATTTTTATTTTACCAGGACCTTTTTAAAGATTAGTGTCTTATGGTACCAGGTACTTTTTAACCCTAGTATTTTTAAAGTACCAGGTATTTCTTTAAGGTCCCAGGTACTTTTTTAAGTCAAGTATTTATTTTTATTTTACCAGGACCTTTTTAAAGCTTAGTGTCTTATGGTACCAGGTACTTTTTAACCCTAGTATTTTTAAAGTACCAGGTATTTCTTTAAGGTCCCAGGTACTTTTTTAAGTCAAGTATTTATTTTTATTTTACCAGGACCTTTTTAAAGCTTAGTGTCTTATGGTACCAGGTACGTTTTAACCCTAGTATTTTTAAAGTACCAGGTATTTCTTTAAGGTACCAGGTACTTTTTTAACCCTAGTGTTTTTAAAGTACCAGGTATTTCTATAAGGTACCAGGTACTTTCATTAACCCTAGTGTTTTTTGATGGTTCAGGTACATTTTTCATCCTAGGTTTCTTTTAAGGTATCAGGTACTTTTTTTTTTTAACCCTAGTGTTTTTAAGGTATCAGGTACCTGTTTAAGAGAGGGGCCTTTTTTTCTTTTTAATCAGAATAATATTTAAGCATTCTGCATCACGTCTTTTTGACTCCACTGTTACTCACTTAATAGGTAATTGATTCCTAAATTTCTTTTCCTCTTCTTTTTTTCATATGAATGCATTAGATGTTTTTCTCTCTTCCTCCATAAACCTTTAAAAGTTTCTCGTAGAGCCTTTAGGGTTTTAAGTAGAACTACTTTAGGAAATGAAGAATCCTTAATTATCCAAAGAACCTCTGAGGAACCCGTTTCTTCTGAGAGTGTAAACTGTGACTCATCATTTTTCTAAAGAAATGATGAAAAAATAGTGTTATATATTTTTGCAATGACTCTCCTCTTCTCTCCTCTTCTCTGTGGTTCCCTTCTCTCACTCTCAGACTCTTTATAACCCTTCTGCCCACTGGGTTTTGGTGCTGTGGGGTAAACGAGGGGAGGAGGGGGGGTCAGAGGGGTTGGTGGTTGTGGTCTGGTTTCTATTACCAGACATGCTTTGAATCAAGCGAACCCAGCGTTCCCCAAAGCCTCGCAAAACTGTGCAGACATGAATGAAGAAAAGTCCAACTGCACGAGCCAACACGATCCCCTCTCATTCCACTTTCACTGAACCCCCCCTCCATTTATCACACACACACTCACACACACACACACACACACATACACACACACGTGGTCATGTATTACTGCCTGTGTGGGGTAATTCTATTAACATGTGTCTTATTGCAGTTAAACAACAATATAATCGTGTTTAAAATTAAAAAAAAAAAATTTTGTTTTTAAAAATTCCTAAAATTGATTTTGTTTCTTTATGTAAAAGAAATGGTTTTCCTTATCGGGACCAGCAAACACACACAGTCAAATTATTATGTATTCTTATCAGTAACCAAAAGGTACCTCTATTTATTTTATTTTTTAAAATTTATTTTATTATTCATTTTAGTATTTTTTTAAAGTCCCTTTTTTTGCCAGGTTTCCACTCATGGTCAAAATTCCTGTGTATTCCTATAATCAGAGGACACTTTGTCCCCACAATAGGCAAAATACATTTACACACACACACACACACACACCACATGCCCATAGAGACTTTCTGGCTGCCTTTCCATTCGAAAAAATGTGCACATACGGTTTATCAACGTTATTCAGCTTCGTCAAGGAGGCATTTTTAAAGGCTAGGTTGTTGCAGCGTCCAACATACACACACACACACACACGCACACACACACACACACACACACACAAAAGCTAACCTTAACCTCGCTAACCTTTTTCTTTTTGGGTTTTTCTTTAAATATTGCATTTTATAAATGTGTTAGTTTATGGACACCAGCCTTATGTCAGAATGTGTTCCTAAACACATACACACACACACACACACACACACACACAAGCACACACACACCTAGACTGGTTAAAGTAACTTCAAACGATACACTCTGCTTGGAATACCACACATGCACCAAGAGAAAATTGTGTGTTTGTTTGTTTGTGTGTGTGTGTGTGTGTGTGTGACCAGCTTTAGGCATTTTTATTGAATTTGGCACGTCTTCATCAGCAGATGTAAAACAGTCACCAGCAACATTCAATTCATCAAAGCTTTAGACTGGAGCCAGTTCATCATCTCTGTTTGTTGTTATGTGTTCTCTCTCTCTGTGTCTCTCTCTCTCTCTCTCTGTCTCTCTCTCTCTCTCTCTCTCTCTGTCTCTCTCCTTCTGTCTCCCTTTCATGTTCCTTCCTCTCTTCCAACACTGTCTTACTCTGTGTGTGTGTGTAGTGATGGAGAGGCGAACTGTTCCAGCTTACCTTTTCATGTTCCCAGACAAATATAGAAATGTGGATGTGTGTGCATCAGTGTGTGAGATCTGTGTGGCGTTTGTAAGTTCTTTTTTCTTTTCGCTGTTGCTTTCTTTTGGGTTGGGTCACTTACTTTTAAGTCATGGCTAAATATAAATGATTGTTTATATGGCTGTGGGATGTTTCATGGTGTTGCCTAGTCATGCTGTGTCACTCCTGTGAGCAATAAAACTAGCTTAGTGCCTTAGAAATGCTTTACACACCGAGACTATTATTTACTCATTCAACTACAGCATAGTGAAACTGAAATAAGTGCAAGATGACAGCTCTTGAATGTTTCAAGGGTTAATAATAACATTTGTTTATTTAAAATAATAAAAAAAACACATTTCAAATTGAATTTGATGGATTTATTAAGGAATTACACATCACATTTCATCAGTAAAGCATGACAAGCTGTTGATTGGTCGATAAGTTTGCGTTGTCAGCGATGACGAAGGCCGACTCTCGCGCTTCCCCACCCAGCCTAACCAATGTGCAGACTACTGTACAACCGCTACTTCCTGAACAGGTAGTCTGAACACTGGGCAGGCGGGACAGGTCAATGTCCTCTCTATTTCAACCTTCTTACTCCATTCCCGGACCGATTTGCACACACATGCTCTCATATCCTGGACATCTGATTAATTCAGAGATTAGAGATATCTGTGTGCTTTACCATTTCAAGTGAGAAGTGATGGCTGCTGCAGCGATGGTGCTTTCAGCGCTCCGTCCTGCCTCCTGTGGAGTAAAACACATTCTCAGGTTACATCCTGAAATCCCCCAAAATATTCCTCTAACTAGTAAAAGTACCTAAAAGCAATAACACGTAATGTGTACCAGTTGATTTAGATTTTGAAATCTGAGTTGATTTTGGTGCATATTTTATTGTGATATTATATTAGATGATTTAACCAGCTGCATGCTCGACTTGGAGACGTGCCCTCGTTGACCTCTGTCTCCAACCGGCATTGTGCGTAGAGTAAAATGACAAAAATGAACAGATGCATTGCCTTCTGTTTTTTAAATCTAAAAATGCATGAAGCACTTACCCAAACGTTCCAGTCTTTCCCTCCTCTCAGGACTCTGGAAAGAAATCGCAAGCTGAGATGAACTTTTAATATTGGAAGATAAACTTTTAATTTAGCTCTGTTTTAAAATGGACAGAAAAGTCTTTAGGGATAAAGATCAGCGTATAACGACAACTTTATGTATCCACAAGTCTAAACACTCAGATAAAACAGCACTTAAGCAATACTTTACCTTCTTCAGTGCAAAGCTGGATAGATTCAGCACAGATGTTTCTCTTCACACTTCACCCATCCCCATCCCATCCGTCTTCCCCTCTCCAGTCAGAGTGAGACACTTCAGCCGGGCGGCACTTGAAGTCAGACAGCCAGGCCGTAAAAGTATGGAATTATACAAGTTATAGAAGTTCAGGTCTATCTCCGGGCCCTGAGGTTCGTTCGGAGGAAAAAACGACTGTCCCTGAATTGAAGTCCGGAGATTTTCCCTTGAAAACGCAACATGTACACGTTCTGACTTGGAAAAAAGACGGAGAATGGAGCGCACTGTCCCGTTCCTACCGGGTGGCACAGCGGCAACTCGTAAGCTTGACGTGGCAGAGTGCTGTTAACTTTCCCAGTGAGAGAGAAGGAAAGAGGGAGATGGAGGAGAA
>CM040480.1:3127070-3164889 GCA_022758105.1 Pangasianodon gigas
AATTGTAAAAGGGGGGGGGGGGGAGAAACAGATTGGTTGGTCCGGTCCATTTTTTGGGGGAGAACGTAAGTCCGTGTGTGTGTGTGTGTGTGTGTGTGTGTGTGTGTGAGGGAGGGAGGGTGGTTGGGGTGTGTGTCAGCCCGTGTGCATGTGTGGGAGTCGGAGTGGATGACTCTTGAGGCTCCATGGCTTTGTAGCTGCTGGAGGAATGTCGGAGTTTCTTGGCGAGGAGGCAGGGTTGTAATAACTCCAGATGTGCAGCCCTGTGGCCGCTTTGCTCGGCCTGCTGTGTTTTTTCTGCTGAAGCTGATTTCCTTTCCCTGTCCAGAGCGAATAAAGGGGCCTTTATGCTGCCGAGGAGTGCTCCTCACAGTCCCGCCACCACATCCAGCACCCCCACCAGCAGAAAGTGCAGATAGTGGTTTGAGTAGCGGGAGTGAAATCTGGAGCAGATTTAACGTGTGCATTAGTTAGCGATCTCTCGGCTCTGTGATGTGGCTACATCAGCCAGACTTCAGGTTTGGGATCCATCCTGGAAAGATTTTCACGTCTGTTTCCCTACCAAATGATAATATACTTTTTTTAAACATCTCATCCCTTTGTCCTACTTTTCTTTACATTAGTATTTCTCTTTCCTACCTTTCTGGTTCTTATATATTAGGAAACAAAATCAAGAGCAACCTACAGGTGAAACATTTCCATTAATAAAGATATAATTGATTGGAAAAGTTTTACACGCACCATGATTTCTGGGTGGAAAAATGTCAAATGTGACTCTGTTTCACAATTGATCAGCAAAAAACAAGACTTCCAAAGAAGTTAAAATGAGAACCTGCAACACCAGAACAATCTAAAACATAAAATAAAGATAATAATAGATTGAAAGAAACCAAAGCTTATCTCACGGTGCTCTCATCAAGAAGACATCAAGCAGACGTTATTTGAGAATATGCACACTACTCCAACACTCCAAAGACTTTTAAACTTTTAGTTTTTTTTAATTCTGAGCATTTTTGTGGTCTGCAATAATATGAAGAACAGGAATGTCAGTGAAACCGAAATGTCTCATTGCTAACTTTTCTTTCTTTGTCTCTTCCATTTTTCATTTCAAGGGTATGCAAACTTTTGGACTGGATTTTATATACGCTGTAAGTATTAGTTTAACCAGGGCAGCGTGACTGACTCGGAGAAAGCGAGCAAGAAGGGCGGCATTTCAGCCCAATTGCTGAGAGGTGACGGTGTTTGCTTTAGCTACGGTTTCTCCTCTAGAACCTGAACGGTTCAAACGGTTTCCTCTGGGAGCTGGGTCAGCAGTCTCGCACTTTCACAGTCAGGCCAAGAGAAAGAGAGCGAGAGACGGATGGGGAGGAGGGAGACGCTAAAAAGAGAGAGGGTTGAAAGAGATGGAAAGCCAGAGGATGGATTGAAGACGCTGTGTATCAGCTATGTTTCATTGTGTTATATTTCTGTTAAAAATAGAAGCTTAGTTTTTTTTTATGCCTTCGTTAGAAAAAGTAGTGTTACACTTGGCTTGGCTTGCACTACACCTCAGCGGAGTGATGTTAATAATGAGTACTGTACACGTACTGTATAGCATAATAAAAGTTGCCATGTGGTTGTAATCAATTTCACAGTTACGAGAGAAAAGAGTCAGGGCTGAGAAATCTCCCGAGAGCTGTGAGGCTTGTGAATTTCAATGAGCTGTAGAGAAAGATAAGGAAAAAACACAATCCCGCCTGTGCTGTGCATTCGTGTGTGTGTTTGTGTGTGTGTGTGTGTGTGGTGGGAGCAACATATCACCAGACGTCCTTTAGCATTGATGAGATCATTATCTCTCTGCACACACATTGCTTTATACCCAACAGCTACACACTGTTTAAGTCATAACAGTGAAGACATATTACACATACAGATCGTCACTTAATCACAGGAAGAGCTAAAACGATTATTCTGTGTATCAGAAGAGAACGAAGGAGAAGGGAGCATCTGGAGTTTCCAAATCAAAGCTGATGAGATAAACAAGTGTGCTTGTTGTTTCCTCCCTCAGTATGTATGTTCTTTCTTTGCAGCACGTTCATGCTCCCTGAATGAAAAATCGGAGAGACAGAAATCAAAGCAGAGAGAAACAAAAAGCACAGGGAAGGATTGATCATTTGCAAGACTTGAGTCAAACGTTTCTATCAATTTAAAGGAAAAGTTCAGCAAAATATCAAATATGATATAGCACTTTTCACATTTACTCCAAACGTAGTCGATCAACCAGAGACATGTTGGTTTGTTTTTTTAGCTTCGTACTGAAACTGTGTTGCTAATATCGCTAACAAGTAACGAAAGTCTATCTCACCCAAAATCTTTTCTGTACATTTCCGCCACCATGATGTGGTTGGTTTAGGACACAGCGGGAAAAAAAAGGAAAAAATGAGGAAAAGAAATGAAAGCAGAGAGAAAACAGGGAACTGCTGATCATTTACAAGGTTTGAGTCCATTCTTTCTAGCATCCTAAAGGAAAAGTTTGGCAAAAATTTGAATATATACAATTTCCCCCTCCTCTGAAATGTATTAAATCAAAGACCAAAGACAACTTTTTCTGTAAATTTCCACCTCAAACCATGTCCATGATGTGGTTTAGGATACAATGGGAAAAAGTAAAAACAAGAGAGAGAAATAAAAACAGAGAGAAAACAGAGAAATGTTTAATCACTTTCAAGACTTGCATCTATTCTTTCTATCAACTTAAAGGAAAAGTTTGGTGAAAGATCAAATATATCCAGTTTTCCCCCTCCTCCTAAAAGACGTCTGTGTGTGTGTGGTTTTTTTTTTAGCCTTGTATTGGATCGGTAATGCTAACAAGTTACATAACTCTATCTCATCCACAATCTTTTCCACCTCAAGCCACATCCATGTTGTGGGATTTACAGTAATCTATAAACATGAAGAAAAGTTCTTTACCATGTAGCTGAAGGCTGTAATGTTATGTGGACGGCCATCTTTATTGTTTTAGCTCTTGGTCCCAAAGTTTAAAAAGGAAGAAGAATTGTACAAAGATCTGCAGGATATGTGGATAATAATACACTTTCACTTTGAACTTTGGACAACCGCTGCTATTTCGCTGTGTTTATTTAGAAATGATATTATTTATACCACATTGCGTCTGAAATCTTGAATCTGGTTGTTCAGAAGGTAGACAGTAGTTCCAGCTGTAATATAAACAAGAGGTTCATATTAATGCGCTAGTTCTAATACATTATTGTTTCTATAGTAACAGCTCACACATGGGGACATGTATGGTGTTTAACAAAGAAAACATATAATCGTGGAATTTTTTTAGGAGGTGTATGGAAGGAGTCTCGAGTGTCAGCGCTTTGTAACAGTCACAGTGCTTTGTATGGGAAGGTCTTCAGGACAAATGCTTAAGTGTGGAGTATTGCGTCAAAAATATCACTTATAAGTGAAATTAAATGTACTCCAGCATTTAAAAGTAATATGTAAATTATTTAAACTTTATTCCTTTTAAAAGGACAATTAATAGTATAGTAAATAACATTGTAAAAATTGGGAAACTCATACAAAAAGTTCCGAAAGGTTAGGGTGAGTGGTTTTACCTTTTCTTATGTGGCTTGTTGTCCATACAAATATGTTTTGAGTAAGGAATAAATCACAGTGACGGAATGGTGTGATGCTGTTACCAGCCCAAAGTTGATTATTTTCCCATAACAGTATGTCCTGAAGTGTTTTATTTCTCTTATACCACAGTGCTTTGCCAACAGTTCCAATGTTTAATTTACTAATGAATGACACATCATACTTTTTATCTGTTTATAGTTACATTAAACTTGTGGAACATCTGCAAAACCTGATATCACGTACATTATAGCAGCTATAAACTCTCATTCCCTCACCAGCCTAAGACAAAAAAACTGTAGCTTGGTACCAAGAAACTGTAAATCGCAGAAAACAGAACTTAGAGCTTTACCTCTGACACTGGAGACTCCTTCCATTAATGTAAACTAAATGTCATTTACAGAAAATTTCAGCTTATCAATGACAATACTGTATATTTTTCTTTGCTAAATAAGAACACATTATTTACTGAGTTTATGATTAGACTTAAATTATGTGAAGCATCCACTGTACAAGTCCCTGTGTAATATAGTTAATAAATAAAATTAAAATCCAACAAAAACAAAACTGATGGAATTAGTGGCGGGACAAGGGATAAAAATTTATGAGAGTCGTAACAAGTGTTTTGAAGATGTGTTTTGAAAATGTAAGGAGTAAAAAGTCCCATGAAAAATTAACTAATTTACATTTTACAAATTTAAATGATAGGAACATTAATTATACTCAGGTACAAGTACAAATCCCCTAAATTTATACTTAAGTATAGTAATAAAGTATAATTACGTACATACTTTCCACTAGTGCACATGGTTTAGCTTGGAAAATTTTGTTAATTTTATTTTTTTATCAAAATAAAGTATAACAGATGAGGAAATTATTAGCATTACATTCTTTCATATGGTACTAATAAGATAGATACTGATACTAGTTTAGGAAGGAAGGAAGGAAGGAAGGAAGTGCAAACTTTTCTGCAAGTATGTGTCAGCCGACTCTCCACTAAAATTGGCCTCAGTTACACATGTATACAAGCCTGACTATAAAACAGCTCCTAAACTCACATCACAAAGCCAGCCCTTTCATTTTCCTCTCCTTTATAGGCATATTAGCCTCTCCTGCCTCTCCTGTTTTGATATACTTTAAATCTGAGGGTGAACATAAAGCACAGGGGATGTTGGTTGCTCTCGTACCCTTTCTATAAACAACGTGAGCTGATAGAAAAAAAACGACGACGCCTGCACGGATCGAGGCGTCTATTTTTCAGGAAACCTCGCTGCATCGTTAACAAGCCGTTGCCCTGTTATTAAAGGCTTCAGAATGTTCACATGCTTTTTATAGGAGATGCAGTTGGAGAGGTTGGAGTCACGGGCATCCGGATGTCACTAAGATGGCTGCGGTTTCACGGAGTTACCGAGCAGAGCAAAAACTCTGCTTCAGCACAGAAACTCAATTATAAAAAATGATTTTTTTCTTTGCTTTAATACATTTTTTTACTGTTTTTCACAAGCAATAAAACAAATTAATTGACAGTTCATTAAAGTTTTATACAACAGTACTGTTAAATTCTCAATTCTGATCTGTTGATAAATTTTCTATAACAGCCGCTCGGACAGTGTTTCCGGCTGCGAGGCGAATCACAGGTTTATGTTAATACGCTTGTTCTAATACTTATATCGTTCTATAATAACAGCTCATTCAAAGGGTCTTGTATGATGAAAAGGGATTAAAAATGTATAATTATTCATGGTGAAGTTTTCTGTAAGGAGATGTTTGAGTCTCCAGTGTCAGTGCTTTGTTACAGTCAATAACTTGAAGTTTTCCATCCCAGGAAAGTCTACACTTTTACACTTTATGGTTTCTCAGTAACAGGACCACCTTCGTTTTTTTTTTTTTTGTCTTATAAATTTTAAAAGAGTGAGAAAAAAGAGAGACTGGTCAGGGAAAGACTGTTTAAAGCTGCTATATAATGTACCTGGTAACATTAACTAACATCTTTCATGGACGTTCCACAACATCAAACGTAACTCTGGATATAAAAGTATGACGTCATTCTTTACTAAATAAACACTTGTTCGCATTGGCAAATTGCTGTTGTATAAGAGACTAGCTGCAAATTGTTGCTGCATTTGTTTTATAAAACCAGACAATAACACAATCTAATAATAATAATAATAATAAAAATAGATGCATTAAATCATCAAACTGAACATAGCTGGATATCTGGCCCAAACCATGTGTCCAAAATAAGTATTTTAAAAGCAGTTAAGACTGAAATCAATACTCTGTCTGCTCCAAATTAGAAGTTATATTAGGAATTAGGAATTATTTTCTGGACATAACACAACGTCAACATGTAATTCCATAAGAAATAGTGTGTGAATGATACACAAGTCTAACACAGACGTTTCAGTTCTCTGACCTTTCCCTGTTTTCCGTGCAGTGCATTTTTCCTTTGAGAAGTAACCAGTAAAACCGCTGTCTCATGTTCTCTTTGACCTTGACGTTGAACGGATGTTGTGTTCCTGACAGTCCTCACTGTCACCTATGTGTGAGTCTCTCCTACAGCCATGTGGAGGCGTGAAAGGTGTTTTGTGTGTTGCGTCCTGAGGATTTTGCTGTACAGGGTTAACGTGTCTGAGCCATTGTTTCACCAAGCAGCTCTGAGGTTTTTAGAAGCAGGCCTGGTTTGAATTTGACCCATTTCCCATTCCTGCGGTAGACATTGAGTCTTTTTTGCTTTTTCTTTGTCTTTCACTCTTTCACTTATTTGGATGAGAGATCGAGTTTGAATCATAAAATCTACTCAGCAAAATGGCCGTTTTTTGGGGGTTTTTTTCAGGCGTGCAAACTAGAACATTTCAAACGTTCAGGAAAACGTTTGCGCCAAACCAAGAGAGTTACATGCTAAGAGGAATGTGATTCTCTTTCTCTGTTTCTTTTTTTTTTGCAAATTAAGAAAAGACGTGGTGAAAAGGAAAAGGAGGGAGCGTTTTGAAAATTGCCATTGGCTCCTGCCCAAGGCACAGTCTTTTTGGTAATGAGGGGTTAGGAGCAGTGTTATTGCTCCCATATGCCGCCCTGGGTTTCTGCTGCCTTTGATGCGAGCCCAAGTCACCAGCGTTCACTCTGACTCAACACACACACACACACACACACACACAAACACACACACACAACCTTTTCTAACCTGTAAAGCATGAGCTTTCTGCTCTGGCATTTATTGTGGTTCAGTTCAGCTTTTATGGTCTGTGTTGCAAATTAGTATAGACACCAAATAAGTGTGTAAGAGTGTGTAGTCTGACTTTCTCCTTTAGGTTCACACACACGTTGAAAATATATCAAAGCAGCTAATATATCTATAAAGCGAAGGGAAATGAATTGGCTTTCTTTTATGTTGTGGGTTTAGGAGGTGTATTATAGTCACATTCGTCCAAATGCACTTTGTAAATCTTTGCATTTCCGTAGTGTACGGTGCATGAACGTTGCACATTTGTACGTGGATGCGTACGTGCATGTGTCAGCGCTCCGAGCAGTGTGTTCGCCCCTTTTTTTGTTTGGATTACCCAAGCGGGGGTTGGAGTGCAACATGTGAGGTGTGTTTATGAATTCGTCCCGAACTTCCTCTGCTTTTATAATTACGCTGGTATTAGTCACAACTAAAACAAAACAATGGAAAGTATTCAAAGTTCTCTTCGAACACACGGACGGACAAACTCTAAAACTTAGCATCGCACTGCCACACGAAGATCCGTAATAATTTCCAGTCTGAAATTTCAGCCATTTATATTTTCAAGCTGTCCAATTTTCAAAGTTCTAAATTCAAAGCTTTGGAAAGGTTCAAGGTTTTCTGGAGTGAAACCACCGGAGGTAGTGAGCTGTGCTGCTTTGTGGGAATGCATGGAGAATCGTTCAGCGTGTGTGTGTGTGTGTGTGTGTGTGTGTGTGTGTGTCTTCAGGGAATTGGGGGGAAGTCAGAGGTCTGCCCTCACACACAGCGTAGTTAGGCTTTTCACCTTCTGATGACTTCCATTCACCACCTTGCCAAAACGTGTGTGTGTGTGTGTGTGTGTTGTAACTCTTTAAGGGGGAAGGGGGGTTGAGTCAAACCAGGCCGAAGAACATATGTGATTTTGTTTCCTATGCATTAAAGTTTTGATTTGTTTTGAGAAGGGATTGAGTGTGAGATTGTGTGTGTCTGTGTGTGTGTGTGTATGTGTGTGTGTGGCATAGTTAATGGAATTTGTCAGTAAAATCTAAGCGTGTGTTGCTCTATGTTTGTATAAGTGAGCCTGTCTGCCTGGCTGTGTGTGTGTGTGTGTGTTACATAAAGTCCTGTTAAGAGGATGAACTGCTGTCTGGGTCCTGCACTGCAGTATGATAGATAAGCCTGCTTTCTTCCTTTTTTCTCTGTTCTTCTTCGTCGTAGATAATCCACCTTTCACACCATCCATCTCTCTTCTCTCTCTCTCTCTCTCTCTCTCTCTCTCTCTCTCTCTCTCTCTCTCTCTCTCTCTCTCTCTCTCTCTCTCTCTCTCTCTTTTCTTCCCTCTCTGCCTCTTCTCTTTCCTTTCTTTCCCTCTCTTTCTCTTTTTTTTACACTCTGGCCACGGGAAGGGAAAATGTATGAGTCACTGAGTAGGCCGTTCCCTTGTGTGTGCACATGTGTGTGTGTGTGTGTGTGTGTGTGTGTGCGGGTGTGTGTGTGTGTGTGTGCGTGTTTGTGTATGTGTTTGGACAATTTCTGAGTGACGTCACCCTCTCAACACGTTACTAACAAAGTGTTTTGTCTCTGGTGAGCAGCACCTGGGCCAGCTGGCACGTCTACCTGGCCGAAGCGACACTTTTCTCTCTTTCTGTTTCTCACTCTCTCTCTCTTTCTCTCTTAGTCTTTCTCTCTCCCTCTTTCTATCCGTTCTGTGGGTTCGGAAAGCCCCTAAGCTCCAGCCGAGCTCAGAGCTTATTCCCATCATTCCAATCCAATCCCATTCCATCCATCCACAAGCCAAGTGCAACATCTAGGCTGTATTTATAGCTATAGGATTCCCTGTGCATGTGGCTCATCCTGATCTGATTCGTCCCGGAAAACCTGGAAAACTGTGGGAATTTATAGACTTACATTCATGGAAAAATGTGCAGGAAATGTTACAAAAGACTTACTAAGGCCCTGGAAGTTTGTAGTTAAAAAGCTATTAATTGTTTTACTTAAGGGAAGTGCTTATGTATGGAATAAAATACTTGGTGACATGCTGCTATAGGAAAATAATCAATGATTAATGAAACTCCTCCTGAAGATGTTGGAAAACCTAATGTTACAGCTTTATTTCTGACTGTTACAAAGTTACACAGAAATAAAAGCCCTGATACTGGAGACTCCTTCCAAAATGCATGTTTTTTTAAGGCTGCAAATTACACATAATCCTTTTGAGCTGTATCTATTTTGACTGAAAGTCTACAATGAGCATTTATTTCTCTTTCTTCTCTTTCTGTTTGCACACACAGATCTGGAAAAAAAATGAAAAATAACAGATTAACAATGTACTTGAGCTTAAAAAACCCAATTATCCGACTATTAGACTATATTATTAGTGTGTATGAAAATACAGTCTATCTGTATGTGTTTATTTTAGCATTATGCTTCGAAACATTTCTTCTAAGAGGTGATTCTTCTAAAAGATGCTATCTGGCATGAATAAAATTTGGATCAGATTTGATTTTATTTCTGGGCTTAGGTATCAAATCATTATTAGAAATGTTTTATATTTGTTAAATACCTGATACACTTATGGTTGTCATATAGTTATGAAATTCTGAACTTTGTTCATATTCTAATTGTGAATTGGTGAATTTAATTCAAACTTTTAAACATTTTAATCACATCCATTCACTGGTCATTAACAGTGATTATTATTAATCATGTCTAATATTTCAGTGAACTTTGTGAGGAAATGATAATTGATGGAGGACTGGTTTGCATCAGCGTGTGTGTGTGTTTAAGTTTCAGTCATTCAGTACAATAGGGGTCATTAGGGGTCATATGGTTGACTCTAATGTTAAGGAAGTCAGCAGATGTGAGTCGTTTAAAGATGACCTTCAGCTGTCATGTATAGAAATACTGAAAAAGTCATGGAATTCCTAAAAAAAAACTTGCCTAAGAAATGTGATTCTTGAAGTCTTTCTTATTCCCGATCCTGGTCTGTTTTTGACTTTGTGGTCTCTGATGAGTAAGTATAGAAGGGAAACCTGACTTGCGTACAAAAACCGCATGGCCAGATCACCAACTAGTGACTCCTCATTGCTGCTGTTTTAGAGTGACGCACACACAAACACACACACACACACACACACACACACACACACACACACACACACTCATATAGACCAGCCAGGATGCTTTGGTCCTGCACAGCTGGTCTGGGTGGATGGATGCTCGCTGCATGTGTGTGTGTGTGTGTGTGTGTGTGTGTGTGTGTGTGTTTTATACAGCGGGTTGGTGTGGTGTTCTAGCTGGCAGCTCAGGGTGTGGTGCCCTCTCTCTGGGTAGGGGAATACCAACAGCGAGGGTTTTGCCCCTGACGGCCCGCCAGGCTGCTGCGGTGCACCGACCCGGGTGCAGACTACACTGTCGCCCCGCCGGTTTATTTTAGCTCCGCTGGCTCTAATCAGTTCCAGCCCTCGTGCAGTGGGGCCCGAGGGGGGAAAAAAAAACGAACGAAAGAAAGATTTCTTCCTCTCTGACTTTGGTGTACTGTTTCAAGCTTTCATTCTGGCATTCATTTTTTTTTAAATCGGTCTCACTATTCTCTTGTCTCTCTTTCCCTCATTACCACAAAATGCCTTTGCTTCCTTTAGTCTCCTTCTTTGAGATCATAATTGCTGCTGCATGTTAACCCAAGAGTAACATGTCAGCACTACTCAACATCATGAACACTGAAATGACATTAAAATTAAATGAAATCTTTACCCTCCCATGTCTCACCCCCCATGTTTCAACTCTTGAATCCGAGTCGATTTCTAAACACCTCTCGCGCTCGCCCTCTGCAGGAGAAAGAGAAGAAGTACATGCTGCAGGTGGACAACCTGAAGCTGAGAGATGTGGAGAAGAGTTTTATGTCCAGCAAGCACATCTTCGCCCTGTTCAACACTGAGCAGAGGTGAGCTAAACCTGTGTCTTTACGCCATACAGCAGTACAAAGAGCATGACACAATAGCAAACAGCCTGGTTTTCTGAAACATATTTATGTATCTACTCCAGCGTTTGTTTGGTTTTTTTTTTTCAATCTACCCCATATGTTGTTTGTAGTCAATTTATTGGCACGCTTCATGAAAAAATATAAAATAAATAATGCATGGAACTAGTGATATTTTGAACTTTTGTACATGCTCTTGAAGGGTGCCAATAATTCATGTACTGAGAAAAGAACATAATGAAGTGTTAATAAATGTTTAAAATACACTATGTACAGCCCAGGAAAGTGTACCTCCTCACAAGAGGTCCCCATCTCCTGAATTCCAGTCAGTCTAGTCTATGTCTACTTCCTGGTTTAATTACTATATAAAGTACAATTGTTAAACGCGAAGTCTTACCATTCTCTCTTACCATTCTGAGCTTTGTTTTCCTGTTTGTCTTATCAAACCTGCTTTTCAGCAGTTAGCTTTCAAATGCTGGACAGTAAATACAGTAAAAATTCTGACTACTTATGCTTTCCTGAAGATTGTGTTGTATCCATGCTCCATCAGAGCCGCATAAATACTAGTAACATTGACATAACTCAAATTCTTCCCTTTGAAAAATTAGTCCCATCTCTGAACAAATTAATTTCAGACCTTAATTTACAAACAATAACATAAAGCATCTAAACAAGACATAAACATTTATTGACATCCCACCAACTGCCCTTAGACTTCCATTATAATTGAGTTTGGTGCAAACAAGTTTTCTGTTTTTTTCTCAGTGATATTTTTACAGATGTGCTTGATAGAGATCAAGTAAACACACCGATGTATTCTTTTAAGGTTAGCTTCAGAGTAAAAGCTGCTTATATGGATACTAAGAACCTTACTCATGACATGTGGCTCATCTCTCTCTCTGTCTCTCGCTCTTTCTCAAACACACGCTTAGGAACGTGTATAAAGACTATCGTCAGCTGGAGTTGGCCTGTGAGAGTCAGGAGGAAGTGGACGGCTGGAAGGCCTCGTTCCTCAGAGCTGGTGTTTATCCAGAGCGTGTGGTGGTGAGTTATTTCTTATCTCACTGAACACAAATTTGCTAAAAAAAAAAAACTTAAGGAGAATGTATAGAGCTATATCATGATACCTTTATCTTCTGATAAGGTTTTACTTGAAAACATTTGTAGTTTTATAATACATAATACTATAAATCTTGTCAATATTGTAATTACATAATCTTTGTCCTTACTATACAGTTATTATGCTTATATATCTGGTGCTGTGTTTCTTTTTCTTGTTGCATTCCACTAGGAAAAGGACAAGGTATGTCCTCGTCACTAATGTCTGATTTTTCATTTGCACACTCACTTGTTCTGCCTTTATTTCACTTCAGTCAAATAATCACCCCAGAACTCCCACACAAGCCTAAATATACCACTAATAGCTTTCCTCACCTGTTTAGAGTGATGCGAGCGAGGAGAACGGCTCGGACGGCTTCATGCACTCCATGGACCCCCAGCTGGAGAGGCAGGTGGAGACCATCCGCAACCTGGTGGACTCCTACATGGGCATCGTCAACAAGACCATCCGCGATCTCATGCCCAAGACCATCATGCACCTCATGATCAACAATGTGAGTTCAGGTTAAAGCAGAGCTCATAATTTCTACTGCATCCGATGAAGTGCTGCATTAGTATGTTAGTACAGTCAGCTATGAGCTGGTTTATAAAGTCTGTTGAACATGTGAGTCACTTTATGAGCTCACACACAGAAAAATATACACAGTTTGAGCTCTTACAGTGACTCCAATCATTCAAACGATCCAAATACTAAATCCGGGCAAACACTACTTTCAGCTTTTTTTTTTTTTTTTAGAATTTCTTAAATTTTGCTGTAAGGATGTGCACATAACGAAACATTTTGTGTCCAAGAATCCTCAAAATCACAAACCCTCAAGGTATCTGCGCAGCCTGCCCTTATTCGAGACTTTTATGCCAAAACAAGAAGAAGAGAAAATGAAAACCATGAGAATTTGGTGTCCTTTGTTTTTGTGCTCCACTGTTTTCTCTTCACTATTTTTCTTTTTTTAATAAGCCATTGTATGTATCCCTCATACAGATAGGGTTTTTGACGTACAGTGCCCGACATCATCTCTAAAGAGAATAAACGTCTTTTAAAAACGTGTTGCACGGAATAAGTGCAAACGGCACACCCACAGGGTTTCCCTCTAAAAGCCGTCCCTATTTCCTGTCTATAGACTTTAATATATGAAGGAGAAACAAATGGTGAAAATATTGACACGCACATTTTTCTTTGGGCTCCACCCTCATGAGGCATTAGATCGGAACTTTTGTTGAACTCCTAACCTTGTTGTAAATTTCATGAAAATAGCAAATCACATCTTAATCAGGTCTACAATGATTTATTGTCTATATAAATAGATATGAATATAAATTATAGGATGCAACAATAATCCTAAATGAAATGACAAGGTCATTCATCACTCTCTCTGTGTCTCTCTGTGTTATTTTGCTCTGCCCTGCCAGACGAAAGAGTTCATTAATGCAGAGTTGTTGGCTCAGCTTTATTCCTGCGGTGATCAGAACACTTTGATGGAGGAGTCAGCTGAGCAGGCTCAGCATCGGGACGAGATGCTGCGCATGTACCACGCGCTCAGAGAAGCCCTCAGCATCATTGGAGACATCAGCACCAGCACAGTGTCCACAGCTCTGCCTCCACCCGTCGACGACTCGTGGCTACAGGTGCAGCGCATTGGCTCTGGGGGAAGGTATGAAACTGAGAGAGATGGAGATTGACTCATTAAAATGTGGCTATATGGATGAATAACAGGAATATTTAAGTACTGTTGAGGATTTTGGTGTGCCAGCTTCCCATCATTAAACAACTCTTCATTACCATGAATAATGAAGTGGCTCCACCTGCTGTTGGAAAATGGCTACTGGTCCTTTCTTAACTTCTTTTAAATCTGATGATTTTCTTGTCTAGTTTATTTTGGAAAGTGGCTTAAGCTTCTTTCTTAAATCCTAAACTCCCAACTTATTCATCTTAAAACATATTATTATAGGTATGTAGCAGGTATGCAAGTGAGAGTGAAGAATGTGTTCTGAGAGTTTAAGCAGCTAATTAAAGGAAAAATAACATTCAGAAATTTTGTTGCACATAGAAACAGCTTGTATATTCTTAAGTGATAAAATGTATTCATAACAATTAATAGCAATTAATAATTCTAAAAGAAAAACCTGGAGATAATATGCAAGGTTTGAACTGATTGTCAAACTCGTAACCACTTAATTAGAAATTTTATTTTCATTTTCTGAAAAGTCTGACTGTAGCTTCCACACTTAAAGGTAGTTTGGAGTGCAATGTAAGGATCTAACTTGCTTTATACCACAATGATGTATAATTCTGATTGGTCAGAAGGTGTTGATTAATTTTCTATAACAGCAGCTCTGACAGTAGTGCAGCTGCATATTAGTGTGCTGGTTCTAATACGTTATTATTTCTATAGTAATAGCAAATTCACAGGGACTTGAAAATATAATAAAATAAAATAAAATATGTCATGTGGAGTTGATGGGGTGAAGTTTTCTGTGAGGAGTATTTTTGGAAGGAGTCTCCAGTGTCAGCGCTTTGTAACAGTCATAATGATCATGCTGATCTGTATAATTTTCTACTAATGAACTCATAATAGACAGTCAGACATGTAGTCTTGCTTTATAACTTGTGGACATTAGCTTTCTGTCTTGCAAATGAAAATGAAATTAAATCTTGTCTTGCAAGATTATTTTGCTAACTGGCTGTTAGGACCATTGTAGTGGTCAACGGCTCGGAGAAAAGCTCCGTTATTTTCACAGAATGTGACCGTGCCAGTATCTGGACCGACATGGGAGCAATTGTGACCTTTTTTGTTTTAGCATGTACAACAATATTGTCTTTTTTCTCACCTGTAGGTCTCCAGCTACCAGTCCCACCCCTCAGAGACGAGCTCCTCCTCCAGGACCACCGGGCCGCCCTGGTTCTCGTGGCTCCGCCCCAGGCCCTCCTGCTGCTGGTGGGCCTCCTTTGCCATCTCGCCCCGGGGTGTCTCCGGACCCATTTGGAGGCCCGCCCCCTCAGGTGCCCTCCCGGCCTAACCGGGCCCCGCCCAGTGTGCCCAGGTGAGAGAGTCAAGCTGTAGCATTTTGAAGCTTTGTGAAGATGCTGTCATGAGGTTCGAAGTTGGTTGCTTGTTAGTGTATGTAGTCCTGCCTAATGAGAAAATCCGTCTGCTCTCAGCCGAGGAGTGTGAGACACCTCTGAGCGGAGCAGTGTGGGTGAGTGATGATTAGGGGTATTCATCGGTCACCATTTTCGTTTAACGTTTAAACGATAAAAACTCACTAACAAACTAACAAGCATCTGTAAACAACATGCTACAATCATGCTTTGTTCATTGAACTAATTTAGATTTATTTTCGGTTGTATTATTGTTATCGTTCAAACGTTCAGTCATTTAATGTCTGGTGTAGTCAACATATCAAGTGTGAATGAATGAGTGAATGAACACATAAAGCACAGATACCTGAGTGCAGACACGCACACACACACACACACACACACACACACACACAAAAAACCCCACACCAACAGCTGCCAAATCTAGGGAGCGAGTGAATGAGTGAGAGAACATCATTGATAATGTTTGCTTCCTCATTAGTTTACACATGCACTTCTGATTGGTCAATTTGTGTGATTTGTGACATAAACGTGTCTTGCAGCTGCTTGCCTTTTGATGCTCTCTCTCTCTCTCACACACACACACACACACACGCACACCTTTAACGATAGTCTCAAAGTGCCCATGAAATCGAACTTTCAAAGTTTTAGAGTTTTAAGTACATCTTGTTATTATGGACACCTATATATGACTAATACTGTATACTGAAAAATTATGTTTGCCTTTGTTATTTCCTGTAATAAGTGGTTTAAACTTATTGCTGGGTACAAAATCTGCACCCAAATTAAATGGTCCATAGAACTCTTATGTCCCTCGTTCCTTAAACATATATTCTGATCAGTGTATCTTGAATGTAATTGGTTATTGTAGAAATAAGTCAGATTTAATTAAACTCACGCCATTTCATGGGCTCTTTAAATGTTTATCATCCGTAGCAGGCGGTGAATTAAAGAGGTTTGAACCTTGAGATCTTTTAGCCTCTGTCCAAAACAAATGGGACAATTGTCTCTTGATAATAATGGAGAGCATTAACCATTAGTACACTGTTAAAGCCTCAGAAAACAAGTTCACCATTTGCTACTAACTATACTAAATCACTTTGGAGTATAAGACGCCCCCTAAATTTTGTCAGCTTAGAGAAAATATTGGTCTGTATGTTTCTTGAGCTGTTCTTTCTACAGTCCTGATCTTAATTCCTCTGTCAGGCCTGAAAAATATCTGTCTGTAAGTCTATTCTTACAAAGAAGTCTTTATTAATACAAAAATATTTTAATGTACCACTGAAACAAATACCATAACTACCGTAAAGACATTAAGAAATGAGAATATTACAATTATGGTTATGCAAAATTATAGCATGTATTTATGAAGAAGTCATTCAGATTATATTAAATATAAAAATAATTTAATATATTCATGTTGCATGCAATGTCATTGAAATAAATAAATAAATAGATAAATACTTAAATAAATAATAAAAAACACAAAATATTTAATCTGACATATTTAATTGTACACATTTAATTGTATGTGTTGTTGAATTACAAACTATATTAATTTTTTTACATATTTACTATTACTACTATTACTATTACTATTTACTATTTTTTTTACTATAAAATAAATATATATTTATTACTTTGCTGTATACATAAAAAAGCGTCTTATATTTCAGAGGAAAAAATGCTACTGACCTCCACTTCTAACCCAGAAAGCTAACTCTGCTGTCCTTTGAAATGATCCATAAACTGAACTGCAAATCCTCTAAAATAAAATTTGTATTTTTGTGTCATTAGATCAGTTTCATTGGCTGTTAGCTCAGAGGGTTTGCACTTCATTCTGTTTTTAGCTGAGCACAGAGCAGTGCTAACGTCTCCTCCATATAAACCGTGTTTCTTGCACATCCCTTCCCTCTTCCTCTCCTCCACTTTTCCCTCCTTCACTCCGCCTCAACCCTACCTGTTGATTATGATTACTCTTCACAGAATTACAATCAGTGACCAGTGAGGACCAGCGCGTCTGGTATGTGTTTGGTACTCGGTCCCCATCTCCATACCATCTTTGCTTAAACCTACTACTTGCTCGCTGCATGGCCGTCTGCCTCTGAGAACTCGCTAAACATTCCTGAGATACACATGCACAAACATAAACATTAGAGAGACCTTCACATTGTTAACTCATGGTAACGAGTGTAATAATGTGTTTGAAGGACTGTCTGGAAGCAGAGCCAGCCCGCTAACATAACTAGACCTAGCAAATATTAGCCCAAATATTGTGCTAGCAACTGTGAAACCAGTGCTCTCACTTATTCACTATTAATTTTATAGACTATTCAATAGGAAAACAGCATATAGTGTGCTAGAAATTCAAAAATACTAAGCCATTAAAAGACTGTAATACATTAGTGATATTTTCAAATATGCTGATGAAAATCATAAAAATACTGAAGTGTTAAATGTGGTTTTCTGTGTTAAATACGCAGTAAAAAAGTGTTGTAGGTTTAGACATTAATATATTTTTCACAGACTTTAGTAGATAACTAGCTACCAAGAGCTGACCTGATGGCATTTCTGAAAGAATTTTTAAGTCATACTGCAAAATATTTATAATAGTTACTGATAATACAAACCTGCTAGCTAACATCAACCAGCATGACAGGATTTCTGAGGAATTCAGGAAAGTAATATTCATAAATATGAATAAATATTTATAATCTTCCCTTCTAACACTAACCTGTTAGCTAGAATGAGCTAACCTGACAGGATTTCTGAAGAATTTTAAGTAAATCATAAATGTTTATAATCCTCTTTCATAACATTAGCCTGCTTGCTAATATGAGCTAACATGACAGGATTTCTGAGAGGAATGTTTAAGTCATAGCTAGGATGTGGAGTTTTATGTAATATGCATACATATCTATAAATATTCATAATCTTCCCTGCTAACAATAGCCCTCTAGCTAATAAGTATTAACCTGACAGGCTTTCTGAGAGGACTTTTAAGCAGTAGTCAAAAATATTTATAACATTAACTGGTAGCACCAGCCTGCTAGCTCATTTCAACCAGCCTGACAGAATTTCTAGGAATTTTAAGTAATATTCATAAATATTTGTAATCCACATTGATAATTCTAACCTGGTTGCTAATATGAGGTAAACTGACAAGAATTCTGAGAGAAATTTAAGTTACCTGACAGGATGAGCTTACCTGACAGGATTTCTAAGGAATTTTAATGATATTCATGAATATTTAAAATCCTCATTGATAATGCTAACCTGCTAGCTAATATGAGCTAAACTGACAGGATTTCTGAGAGGAATTTTAAGCCATATTCAAAAATATTTCTAATATTTACTAGTAACACTAGCCTGCTAGCTAATATGAGCTAAACTGACAGAATTTTGAGGATTTTTTTTAATGTCACACTGGTAAGTGTTTATCATCTTCACTGAAAATGCTAACTAGGTGATTAATTGAAAGGATATTTCAGAAAACAGCTTTGAGTGTTAGTTAAAAAATTCGCATACAATCTGCAAACAGACTGTTTTTGGAAAATAGCGATGAATATATAACGGTAACGCACCACACTTTGGAAACTTCACCACACAGAGGTTCTAGGTGGTTGTCCAACCTTCCTAATAAACGGGCTGGCCCTGTCCTCCTGTCCTGGAGTGGACAGAATGCAGAAATCTGAGACACTACAACCTCCTTTAACATGCAGTTCTCCATTGACTTATACTTAAACTGCTTAAAATTACTCCCTTGTTTATTTGCTTCTAATATATTGGCCCTAAGTGTTGGGGAATTGACCCTGATGTTTTTGGAGGATGGCATAATCATGGAGGGTCGGAAGGCAGATAGAGATAACTTTACTAGAGTGAATGATATCTCATTTGACATTAGCAAATGTTCTGCTCTGTAAAACCGATCTCTGTCGGCACAATGCATATTAAGTTCTTACTAAACGTCCCACAGGTCTCAGAATAGTTTTGAGATAGGACAACGCACCTATCGGGCTCGCCCTGCAGTGTGTGTGTGTGTATGTGTGTGTGTGTGGCCTCTTAACATTTTTTGGGTTTGTTTTTTCACTTCATTCAAGCAGAACAGGGATAGTACCTTTTGTTGATGTCATTTATCTTCACTAATTATTATTTTCATACTGTTGTAAACAGCACATACACTCACAGTTTAGATACTTACAAATACTGATACATTACACACATCTGTCAGAGCAAGGTTCCACCAGGCTTGAACCCGTGAACACGAACCTTGCTGAGTGTCGAATGTTTTCTGTCAGTCGTTTGTTGGTTGTTGTTTGTCATGTCATGGCATCACATAAAGCTGGGCGATAAAGTTTTTTCAATACTGACATGTTATTTAACTTCTCTGTCATGCTCTCTCCTGCTCCTCACCAGCCGTCAATCAGAGCAATATTGCAAGAAATAAAGCAGAAAATTAACAATGAAAATAGAGAGGGGACGGGACCTAACTCAACTTGAAGTCAGTACTCAGAATTACATCATTTTCAACCTGTGTGTGTTCAAGCTAAAAATTAGGAGCACTAAAAGCTTGTGAACTAGCAACAAGCTAGCCAGCTTACGTTAGAGATATGAGTGATAACATTCACCAAGTATTTACCCTTTGCAAAAAATGGTCAGTGTTATAGGTTTAACCAGCTAATATGTCTGTATGTTGATTGAAAATTTTGACAGGATCTATGTTGATAGAAATTCTGAGTTATGAGCTTTAGTTGATTGCAGCATATTGCTTAATACAATTAACACACTGGGCTTTAAAAATTACAGACTGCACCTTTAATTCAATTAAAAACATTAACAAATCTTCACCACAACCAACCTCACCTTCTGTTAAAGCTTGTGGATTGTCTTTTAAAGAAAGGTATGGTGCTGAGCAACTCAGTGTCTGTGAGGGGTGGGGCTATTTTCTGTCCCAGAAAAAAAATTAAAGTATCTTTATATAACTCACTTTTTACTTCTTATGTGAAAGCAAAACAAGTTTGCAAACATTTCTTTCATAAGTATCATCAAATAACTGTTATTACTAAATGTTACTTTGCTAAATATTTGTCAAACTCTTTTTTTTTTTTCATATCGCCCAGCTCTAGCTCCACACTCATCTACAGTTTGGTGACTGAATGTTTAAGCATCACTCTGTTACATGTGATCGGCCTAATCAGACATTTGATCAGACATTCAGTGATGTCTTTACAGAGTGATGTGTCCTGTGATTTATTGTAAACTGCTTGCTGTTCAGTGTGGCATGAAACATTATTGAAGGTCCACCATGTGTAGGCAAACTCCATGTGTATGCAGTCAGGTCCAAAAGTCTGATTCCATTGAGAACTATCTATAGTCCATCAGTAGCCAAAACAATTTTCTTATTAAGTTCCTAAAAATGTAGTCTTCTCTAATATGAATCTAAAATGTTGTGCTCTTAATAAAATGCTCTTATTGACATATGGATTAAGAAAGAATAAATTATATGGCATCGTAAAAAGCTTTTTAAATTGATTAATTTCTAGAAAATCATTTTTAATAAACTTTCTTTAACAAACCTATGTGTCACAATTATTGGCACCCCTAAAAATGAACTACATATAACTGAAGCATGTTATAATTAATATTTAATTTTCTTCATACACTTTTCCCCCCTCTTCTTCTTCACTTCTACTTTCTGTTATACTATATTTCACTATATTCTTTTCTCTCCTCTCCCTCACCCCTTCTTTCTTTTTTCTTCTTCCTTTCCCTTCTTGCTATCTTCTCTTTTTTCCTTTAATTTTCTTTTCTTCCTTCTCTTTCTTTTCTTTCACCTTCACTACTTCTTTCTCTTTTCTGTCACTTTCTGTCTCTACTTTTTCTTTCACTTTATTTTCTCTCTGTTTCTTTCCTTCTCTTACTTTTGGTTATTTTTTTTCTTTTCCCTTTTATAGGAAGACTAGAGTACAAATAAATCCAAACACTGCATTTCACTAGAGACATGTATTTATTTTTATTTTATTTTATTTTATTTTGATTACGTTCAGTGAAAAATTAGCTTGTTTTTGTTTTTTGTTTTTTCCCTGTTACATTTTATAATATATAACAGCAATTGCTAGTGGACTCAGACTTCCAGACTCTGACAATTTAAGTCTGAATTTTACAGAACCTCAGTTCTGTAAATGATTCTGGAGTTGGTCAGTGTCTAATAATTGCTATAACAATTCACTGTGAAGCTACGCTACTGAACCAACACGTCGTCTCGTATGTTGTTACGTGAATTTGTTCTGCATAACGTCCCAAATAACCGGAAGTGTACGTGTTACCATGTGTATGTATGTGTTTGTGTGTGTCTCATCCCTGTCTTCTCTCTCATCTGTGTGTTCTTCCTCTGTGTGTTTCCATGGCAGCCGACGACCCCCAGCCTCACCCACCCGACCCATGTGATCCACAGATTCCTCCCTCTAGACTATTAGCTCCTCCCAGCAGACCTAAGGGGACAGACATCCAGGCCACCCAAATCCCCTTCAACCTCTTCTCCTACAGATTCAGTCCGGCAGGAACACACACACATACTACACACACACACACGCACACACACTACACAGGGTTTTACCTCTGTCCATTTTATGTGGTTTCCTTTCTCCTCATTATTTTACTCTCTCTACATTTCTTCCTCCTTCATGATTTTCTAATGATCCCTGACTTCTGTTGTGATTTTTTTTTTCTTTCTGCTGAATGAAAGTTCTTTTCTGAAGCAGATGCATTATCACTCCGAGGTGATGACTGGAGTAATGAGTATAACTGCATCTATTTGTGGAGTGCGCTTTTATACACATTCGTTTCCATTATGTTATTCGTCTTTATTTGTTTTTTGTCCTTCTGTTTCTCGAGCAGTGCTCCTTGAAGTCACAGGCGGGAAGATGACACCCCACTTACCTGAAGGGTAATAAACTTTACGATGGTTCTGATTTGATGCCCAGATTTTAAACACGCACATTTTGCTCCAAATGGTTACATTCAATTGACACTTTAATTACAATCCGAGGCTCTTGCCTTCCAGCCTTGCTGACTTTGGGGACGCCATTTTACTTGCATTTGCTTTAATATTTCTTTCAATATTCACTCTTCTTTCTCTCTTTTTCCCCCTTGTGTTGCTCAGCCGGCCAAGCAGGGGCAGCCCTTCAAGCCCCGAGAGCCCTCTTCCTTCATCTGACTCCTAACTAGCCCATCCTTTTTTCCTCCGCTCTTCTCTTCCTCTACTCTGTCTTCTTTTACTTCATTTTCTCTTGTATTGTACTTTTTTCCTCTTTCTTATCTTTCTCTCTGTCCCCTCTTTACTTTCCCGTATGCTCTCTTTTCCGTTACGCACTGTCTCTTTTCTACTTTCCTTTTTGCTTGATTTTATCTCCTTCCTTCCTGCCCTTTCTTTCCCATTTATTCTTTTTTAGCTTCTCCTTTTCTATGTTCTCTTCCTCTTCTTCCTTCTACTCTTTTACTCCATCCTCTCCCTTCTGTCTCTTCTTCCTTGTCTCTTTCTCCTTCTTCTTTTTGCCTTTTCCGGTTCATTATTTCTCTCTCTCTCTCTCTCCCCCTTGTTTCCCTTCTTTTTCTCTTTTCTCCCCTCATTTTCTCTCCTTCTTTCACTTCATGTTCTTTACTTTCCTTTTTACTTTATCTTCTCTCCTTTTCTTTGTATTCTCTTCTTCCTTCCCTTTCTTGTCCCCTTTTCTTTTTTCCATCCTCCTCTCCTACTTCTTCTTCTTCACTTGTCTTCTACTTTCTCTCCCACCTTTATTTTTCTCTTCTTACTTATCTTTTCCATTCTACTTTCTCTTTTCTCCAATTTTTACATTGTCTTTCTCTTTCTTTTTTCTTTTTCCCTTTCATTTTCTTTCCTTCCTTCACTTTTGTTCTCATTACTTCTTCCTTCCCTCTCTCTTCCCCCTTTCTTCTTCTTCTTTGTACTTCCTCTTGTACTTCCTTGTCTTTTCTTCCTCTTCCTCGTCCTCTCAAACTCCCTCCATGTTCACCATCAGGCAAACCTAAATCAAACCCCACCAGCACAACTGAACTCACACACATGACACAGTGAGGGAGAGGAGGAGAGAAAAACAGATGGAAACCCCTTCAGATGTAACTTGCTTCATTAAGGAACACCTGCTTCATTAAAGGACAGATGCTCTTCTATGTTCTACATGAAGTGGAGGAGCAGTGACACCACCAATGTGCTGTGAGAGATGTGTAGTGTTTTTTGTTGTTGTTGGCGTCTCTTTGCTTTTTGCTGGATTTTCTCCAAAACCAACTGGACTAACATGATGGCCATGAACACTGTCTCGATGTTTAATCTCTAGTGTAATGCACACGAACGCTGTAGCCACGGTTCCCTGAATTTCTGAATTTCACATCATGTCTACGTCCTAACATTAGTACTGAAACTGGATCCTGTATGTGTTTACCCTCGTGACATTTCTCTAAGATTTAATTTTTCCACGTAGAGAGTACAGTAAAATTTGCGAGGCGGGATCTATATAGAAAGTGCAATATGTCTACAGATCGGTTACCATTCACACCACTTAACACGCGGTAGACCTGAACTTCGAGAAGATAAACATGTACTCGAAATATGCGAAATCTGTTTAAACTTGTGCATGACATCAGCTTATTCTCTGTGAGGGGAAAAAAGGATTGTATCATTACTAGCATCTCTACAGGTGCTTAACTTAGTCGTTTATGCAAACGTATCATCTTAATTGTGATTTTATGTGTTTGATTTATTGTCAGTTTAGAAAATCAGGTTATAAGGAATAATAATTGAAAGAAAAATCAAATGTACAATATTGCTCAAAGACGATAGTTGATCAGCCATGACATCTTTGGTGTCAGAAGTTTGCTTTTTTAGCTTTGCTAAAAACTAAGCTACAAGACTAGTGTAAACTTAAAAAAAAAATAAAAAATTACACCATGCATCAAATACGCAGTCACTTCTGTGTATTCTTGCACTGGTTTTGTAAATATGCCATGCAAATATCTGTTCTGATGAACAAATTATTATACACGTGTATTACTATTTTTTATATGATCACACAAAGTTCGTTAATCCAACAAGATTTTTATCCGTACGCTCTCGGGATGTTGGAACGTCATAAAATTTGGATTTTAACGGCTTTAGTATGGCTGCAGCATAAAATACATATAACTCATATGCTATTTAGATTATGGACACACACTGTAGAATATAATATGAATATCATGTTTAGCTAGAAATAGAAATTGAGCAAAAAAAGAAAAAGCCATACTGATTAATATCTGCTCTGAAATCTGATTGGCCGAGCCACATTTGAAGCTGTAGTAAAATCCTCAATGTATGCACACCAGTGACCGCATCATAATAATTAAATTCTGTATTAAAATTTAATTATTAAATTCTGTATGCTCTAGGTTTAACCCAGTAAAACCACTGCAGCCCTTGTACTGTCCATATAATGCCCAAATCTATGTCTGTTATGTTGCTCAGCTAACAAGTAATGAACATTTGTCTAGGGGCAGCCATCCTGAACAAGAATACTCTGTCTTTAGCACAGTTTGGTGTCATTCCGCTCCCTAGGCTGACCAGAATGGACCAGATGAAACATATTTTGGCTTCAAACATAACATGAGAATTAATGGGAAAGAGTTTAAGTTCCAAAAAACTTGCTTCATTGCATGAAGTAAAGAAGCAAACTTCAGACACCAAACACGTTTTGGTGGAAGTGGAAAAATGTGTTCATTTGATTTTCAATGATTATTCCTTTAGCAAACACTAGCTAGAAATAGCTGTTCTATGCATAGAGATCTTATGCTGCCTTCAAGTCCTGTTGGTAATATCATAATCACGAGGTGAGCGCACTTGAACGCCACCACAACGTCGTAATTACAACACTGGAACTTGTATTTTTCTATGAGTCCCAACTTTCTGTCCATTTTTTCTTGACCAAAACCACTTGAACACAAGCCACGTCGTAATCATGACCTCCAAACTCGTATGCACGAACTTCTGAGGAGGACTTGAAGGCAGCATTAATCATTTGTTCTTAAGAAACCAGTCTGAACCCTTCATCAGTCTTAAGTGTGTGTGTTTTAACAAACCTGTTCATACTCACCTATTGCGCATGTCAACACAACCCTCAGTGTACACAATGCACCCGGCCAAGGCAATATTACAATATTATCTCTGCATTGTCCTCATCGCTGGCACTTTTTCACCTTTTCCACATGTAATCTCAGAGGTTTTAGTAATCCCAAATATGAGGAAGGATTATTTAAGAGTAAAACTGTTTATCATGGCCATATCTTTAAGTGTGTTGTGTATCTATGTGGTGCATTAACGGAAATCGTGCTTCCACTGCTTTAGAGACTAGTTTAGACCTGTATGATTACTGAATATTAAATTATTGTATTAAATTATGTGTGACTTGAGTAACTTATAAATGAATAATATAAAAGAAAAAAACAGAATATTGCATTATTGAGTGGTGAGGGATGGAGGGATGGACTTCTTGCTGTCAAGCTGAAACTGTACATTTTCTCAAACTGTGACACGTAGCATGTAGAGACGTTCAGTCGTTGTGCTGCGAGGAAGAAGCGAATGTGTGATGTTCTGATACATCCTGGTACTTTTACTGTGTAATGAACGAGTCTGTCTTCACTGTTCAAAACAATAAAATTCAGTGTACACAGTTTTGACTGCTGTGGTTCATTGTCTTTGTAAACATCAATAACATGATTATTAATTTTAATATTTGTATAATAGTATGTAAAAATTACAACAAATATTAATTAAAGTAACATATATGAAGTGTGTTACATAACCTCATGGTCATGGTCTAAATTTTCAGAATTTATAACGCAGCATTAACAACGTAGTTACTGCTAGTTGCCAGGTTTGTGATTTTTCTGCCTAATAGAGCAACCTTTTGATTTCTGTCACGTGTTGGAGGTTTTTGCATATGATTTAGCTATATTATTAACAAATATTTAAGTTTAACATTTTTTAACAGCGGTTAGGGCTGGCCTGAATAATACAAATACTTATTACTGCCACGTACTGGAAGTATTTGGATCTGCAGTATTGAAAAGAATTGGAAAAATATGATTCATTTCAAAACAAATATTATTGTTTTAAGAATAAATAGTCACTTGATTAGGAACACCAACAAATACTCAAAGCCTGTACAATTCAGTATATTACCTGTGGTTCTGTTAAATATATGAACAGGTGAACTGATGGTCCATGAGTAGAAGAAATGTCTTGTAGCTATGGTAAAGGCACATAAAATAAAAACAGTTGACTACTTTTACAGTAAGAATGTGCATCTGTGAACTGATTCGCTTGTTTTCATAGTTATTTCTAATAAACGAGATCATTTAGGATGTTGGCAAAAGCATTGTTTAGAATAACAGATTTAATATTACTTCATTAAAAATGTCATTGCGCTGTCATTGTGTGATTTTTAAAAACCTTGTTATTTAAAAAAAAAAAAACTCTAATTGTTGATATGGTGAAGTTTTCATGAAGGAGACATTTACTGATTATTATGGAAGGAGTCTCCGGTGTCAGAGCTTTGTAACGGTCAGTAACTTTTCCAACACGGTAAAGTCTTCAGGACAGGGGACTTTACCTTTTCCGGTTTCTCTGTAACATGACATGCTGGGTTTTGTTCAGTCTTATTAACATCAAGACAGAGAAAAAGAGAGACTGGTGAGGGAACGACTGTTTATAGTTTCTATAACGTAAGTGAGAAAGGAGCTAACTTTTTTCGCAGATGTTCTACAACATTAAATGTAACTATAAACTTAAAAAACATGTATTGTCATTGACTAACATATATAAAAATTGTAATCATTGACAAATTGCTGCAGAATAAGAGGAATAAAACACTTCAGGATGTGCTGTTGTTGGAAAATAATCGCCTTCGGTGTGGTAACAGTAACTCCGCTTAATCACATGACTTCATTGTTGATTACTTCCCAGTAATAGCACACCCCCAAGTGTTTTATTCCCTACTTAATACATAAACACACATGAAGAGAAACAGAAGCTCTTACTTTGCCCAGGTTTATTTAGGAGGAACCAAAAAAAAAAAAAAAAAAAACTTATAGGAAGAAAAAAAATCTCAATCAACTCTTATTTTTGTATTACTCCTTCATTGTGTTCCAACAGTGTTGAATTAAAACAGTTTAGTGTAAGTACATATTCCAAATAAATATTATTTCCATTTACCTTTAAATCATATTAAATCACAGACACCTCACACCCACTTCACCCTGCCCACTTCCATTTTCTTCGATTATCTATTTTTTTTTTTCTACAGTAGGCAGGTACTAGTAGTAGCCATTCAAATTCATATGCTTTTCCCACACACCTGTTTAAATATACAGTATGTTACACAGTTACACTATTTACATGTGTGTTATAAGCGCAATAACCCTCTCATTCTTCATCAGAAAAGATCAGAAAGGTAGGGGGGGCTGGGTTAAACAAGTGCAGGAAGAAAAGTGCACTTCCTAGACAAATGACAATGAAAAAAGAAATGGAGACCCCTGATAGAAACTTGGCCACTTCATACATTCACTTCTGACACACACACACCAGGGGCGAACAAGATAAAAGTGCTTGGGTGTAGCATAAGGAGTCGGTCTCAAGCCTCACACGTTCAACACACTTCCAGTTCTTATTACTTAAACAATTACAACTTTACTTTTCTGAGTTCTTGCGCATCATCGTGGTGGACATCGCTCATCTCAAACCAAATCCGAGTTTGTGCTCGACTTTCTGTAAACCTCTCTGCACAACTACAAACGTTACAAAGGCTTCAACTTTTAGTACGTATATATACAACTTTTACAACCATTTTCTCCACTTCCTTTGAAGCTTTGAAACTCTCAGCCAATCGAAACGCGGCTGGCATCATAGAGTTCACCACCACTGAACACAAACACTGCACGTCATTCTCGCATACATATAAAAAAAGCAGCCATTTCTCTACATCTAGAGCAATTCTACACACTTTGTGTGTGTGGGATTTGGAATGGAAACACACTCCAGTAAGGATTATATACATCCAAGTGAGCTCTTCGGGCGTGGGGGTGCAAAAGAGAAATTAATGGTTTTCAGTAACTTGTATGAGCAATTATTTTATTGTTAATTTGTTCTTTCAGCTATAGTTTTTCTGAGGACTCGGCTTTGAAACTATCGCCATATTGATGTTATGATCCCCATCCTTGCTGTAATTTCAATATTGAGCTAAATAAATGTGATTATTTATATTTTTGTCATTATTGTGCACCGCAAGTATTTACTATTTGCAATCTAGTTCTTCCTTACAACTTGCTGGACCCTTTAAATCCAAGACTCTTTCACATACTGTAACATTAACTGAATATTTCAGTTTTAACACTAACCGAACTTCATTATTTCAACATTTTATATAATACCTCCCTTTTTTTAGGTTGATTTTAACTACATGTTTGTACACACAAGATGCCTGACCGAACAATAACTACACCAAGAGGTTTTTAAGAGTAGCTTCACCAGGTTTGTACCCGTGTTTGTATGTCTCCATGTGACAAGAGTGATGGAGTAGCTGGCGTGAAATCGCTAAAATTGTTCAAGTCGACATGGAGACCTGGACGTGTCAACTCTATATCGCCCCCAAGTGGATATCGATATCCATTTGAGTCCTCCAGATAAGCAAAAATTTATGCATAGTTAGTTGCTTAGGAGCAAATTTAACGTCAGATAAACTAAAAAGAGTGTGGATACGGAACGGACAAACAGCAGGCTGGCAGATTAATTCTGTCTATTAGACACTAGAGGAAAAGTGATCATTTTACTTTCCCATCCTTAGGATTTGCATTTACTTACAATGTAGGAACAGGTCAGACATCTTTCTATTGCACCTAATGTTCAGAGGATAAAAATATAAGAGAGGAACCCATTAAAAGCACATAGCAGATAGAGCAATGTCAACCGCAGTACCTCACGTTAGATATATTCTTATTTAAAATATGCTTTTTGTATTATAATGAATAAACCCTTACGCTAACTACAGTTAAATAAACTGAAACAGCTCGAGATAAAGACGCCTTCACACCCACCACCAGAACCTCAGAAATGAGTGTAAATGAAAACACTGAATGCCCACACACTCTTAAAGTTAAACTCCAGTTACATCATGCGAGTCATAACATTGGCTCTTATTTGTGCAAAAAGGTGAGAGAGCGGAAAAGTGGGAGGTCTTCATTCCAGCCAGAGAGACAAAGGTAAGGAGAGGCCTTCAGACCACCATGATCTTGACTTCATCATTCTCATCGGGCCTGTAGAAGAACGGGATGCAAGGGTTCTCTCCCAGGAATGGAGGAGGCTGGGTTTCAGGGTTCTGCATCTCCTGGAGAAGCTGCATGATCTGCCGAGCCGTGCCGTCCTCACTGGGCCTCAGCGAAGATCCGGCAGGGGGGTCAAATCTGTTCTGTGGGCCTTCGTCTGTCCTTGTCTGTCCGTCTGGAGCCACAGCAACAGCTGTGCTCATGTCCATAGATACTGGAACGAGAGAGATAGAGAGAGAGAAAGAGACATTAACTTCAAGAGATAGAAAAAAGAGAAGCGAGTCTTCTCCACTAAATAAAAAATTGTTAGCATTGGCATATTTTTATGGTATAAAAGGAGTAAAACACTACATGGATTGCTGTTAAAGGAAAATAATCAACTTTTAAAGTGCTAACAGTAACTCCACTTCATCACATTACACTGTCATTGATTATTTTCCTATAACAGCACATCCCCATCCTTACTAACACCATACTGCCCTTATTTCCCTCCAATACATCTGTGCATTTGCGTCTACATGTAAGTGTAATACGTTTCCAAATATAAATACCTGGGCCATCCACAGCATCCAGCTCCAGATGTGTCCCTGCAGGCGGGACAGCGTCTTCTCCGGCAGGCATAAAGCCGGGATTATTGATGGCACTCATGTAGCGGGTGTACCACTCGTTCCTCTCCCCGACCAGACGCATCACCAGATCCTGCAGCTCCGCCAACTTCGTCTACAAACATTACAGTGAGAATGACACTGAGCTAAATATTTAATTCAGATAAACATTACAATAGCGATATTTGCATGCGACCTAACAATCTGAACAAGAAAAAAACCTCTTCTGCTTGACCAGTGAAGCAGGAAATTAATGTTTTTTCTTGCTATCTGCTTGATATGTACATTTTTCCAGCCACAATTAGGGACTTAAAAAAATTTTTTTTAATTAATTAATTAATTAATTAATTAATTAATAAAAAATTAAGCAGTGTGTCTGAACTAACCTAATATTAGCCACTTCTGGTTGTTTTGGTAACCTTGACACTTAAAACTGCTCCTTGTACATACATATATTTGATTTGGATTACATGCATTGTGAATGTAAACTGAGATTCAGCAGATTGTCAAGTAACGATTATGAAGTCATTCAGACTGACAAAAAAGTATCCATGTAAATATAGCCATGTTAACAAAAATACTAAGAGTACCTTCATCTCCTCTTTGTCTCTAGCCAGCCTGCTAATGTACTCCTCCTTCTCAAGGTGCCTCTGCTTCATAATTGCTCTCTGGTTTTGATACAGCGCAATGTATTCACCTAAAAACAGAGTTACAGATATAATTAAAAAAGAAGAAAGGCATGTGATCACATTACGTCTCTCAAACACCATGCCTATTGTTTCCTCACCGATCGTATCAGTTTCTCCAGACAGCTGAATGCAGCGATGCTCCAGCTCCTCCACTCTCTCCTTCAAGTCTGCCTTCTCCTGCATCAAGCCAGTGAATCTCTCCTGGAGCTTATCCATGGCGCCCCGAAGTCCCTCGTGCACCTCCACGGGAACGCTATCTGTACTCCCTACATACACATTCCTAGTTAGAGTGCGGTACTATGCAAATTCAAATCAGAGGAGTTCCCTAAGGTTCAATGCTGAGTCCTCACCTGTTTCAGAACATGTGCTGTGGTGATGATGCTCATGACTCATAGTGGCCACTTGCTGCAGTGCAGCCTGGTGTAGCCTCCTCTCTTCTTCTAACCTGCGCATAATTTCATCCCGCTCTCCCTCCAGATGAGACAGAGCAGAGTGCAGAAACTCCTCCTGTTACAAAAGTTAAACAAAAGCGTTAAGTTGGCTTAAATCGACTTGCGCTGCTCGCTTATTAGTCTTGACTGATAGTTTTACCATTTCCTCTCTGCTCTCAAAGTCCTCTGGGATGGCTATGGATGATTTCTGGAAGGTTTCTGATGGGGTATAGCTTTCCACTCCGTCACCTTGACAAACACCAGCTTGTCAGTGATTTAATGCTACAATAAACAAAGTGCTTTCTTAAATCTGAAATGGATTTTGGACTTACCCTGGTCCCTGAGTGATGTATTTAAAGAAGAGCTGTTCAGTAGCTCCTGAACCTCTGTTTTAAGCTGCTCATTATCCTTGGCCAGCTGGTCAAGTCTCTCCTGAGAGGGTTGTAAACAATAATATCAGCAAGCACTGCCACCAAGATGCAAATAAAATTCCAGTATATGATATTGAGGTATGCTTTAAATTGCTTTTTTCTACACAGCTAGAATGTTACAGAATGTACTGTATGTCATATATGAGACATATTACACTGGATTACAAGAACAAATACTACTACTTTGATTAGCACTACTATGCAGGTAACTGTTGATACATTATCAATGTTCTGATTCAATGTAATACTATTTAGTGCTACTTTGATACATTATGATGTGGTGCTATTTAATGTAATTTAATGTGAAGATGCCTTGTTTCTTGCTAACAAAAATGATTTAATATCATTAATAACATTTCTAATAGTACACTAGAAATTACAAGACCTGCATATGTGGTATAAGACTTAAAACAATCTCTGGTACACATTGTTTTGAATTTTAAAAATTAGAACCAGTGCACAAATTCAAATTAGTGAAGCTTTACACCTTATACTATTACTAGGGTATTCTCTGGTACTGAAGCATGACTGACCTGGGCCTGCTGCAGCTGTAACTGGCTCTGCTCCAGCTGCACTTTGCCCTGTACTTCATCGTGCTGCAATCGGTCCATCAGCTGCGCCTGGTGCAGGAACTGCTTATGAAGCTGCTCCCGTTCAGAGACCAGCTGCTGGAATCCAGTAGAGTACTGCTGCAGGTGGGCCAGGTACTGATCCCTCTGCTCCTGGAGGGACGAACACTCCTGTATCCGCTCCATCATCTGAAAGAACAAGTGGAGAAATTAGTTACATCCAAGATAGCAGTTGATTTCTCTCTTTTTTTTAAAAAAAAAAAACAGAGTGGCCTATTTTTAAGACAATTCAAGGTTTTTAGAGTGTGAGGAGTCTCTTACCTGCTCTTTGGCATTATGGAGATCCTCCTGCAGCTGGCCCATCTTGCGAGCGATCTCCTTTTTCACATGCTGCTCTGACTGCAGAGCGCTAGTGAGCTCCATATTCTCATTGGTCTAAGAAGTAAGAATGATACAAATATAATTAAGAACAAACTGCTTTCTACATCACAATCTCTCACCGTCTCTCTCACACACACACACACACACACAGATGTAGGCACATTCTTACTAGCTTGACAAAGCCGTTCTGCAGCTCAGCCAGCTGGTCTTTGAGCTCCCGGTTCTGAGCGAGGGCTCGGCTGATGGTGGCTTTGTCACTCTGAACGTCCTCCAGGATGCGCAGTTTGTCATGAGCCTCCTCGGCCGCACGCTGCGCCTGCATCTCCAGCTCCTCCAGCCGCGTCTCCTGCTCCTGCACCAACCGGCTCAGCTGCTCGTTATCCCGAACCTGCAACAAAGCATCAAAGCCAGTGGTTAATTTTTCGTTAAAATTGTGTACACATTTTCCCCCATCCAGACAGCCATTATGGCTGATAAACAAGGTTTACCATCCTGAGTCCTCTACGGTCTAACACTAATTTCATCTAGTGCCTGTAACAAAATTCTGCACCTTTAAGAAGAGCCAAATATAATATTCTACAACTGAATAATCCTCCACATCACACCATCAAACCTATTCCTGGTCATTATCGATTTTTTAAGCTCTTCATGGCTGCAAGAGGTGTTAAGGCTCTAACACACAAAGCTGACACTGTAGAAACAGTGCTAACCCAGATCAGCTGATAATTCTGTCCTGTTCCCTAATGTCATCTGTAAAAACTGGCGCTCTAACCGCAAAGAAGAAAACTGTACTAATCTGTATGCATAATTCAAAAAAGTAAAACTGCAAGACTTGAGAAATACACCCTTACGAAAATCACATACTAATGTACAACAAAGTCTGTCAAAATAGTACGTCAGCTATCGGTTTCGGCTGATTTATTATGCTCAGTGGGCCTAACAGGCACTGACAAGACCCGACTACAATGCTCACAGAGTCTAAAGGTCAGCTCGGTATGCGACAAACCTAACAGCAGCTTTAGCTGATGTTAAAAATCAAATTGGAACAGATCCTACGTTACACTGGCAAACCTGATCCAACTCATCAGCTAACTGCATGAGGTGGAGAGAAATCCAGGTCACTGTGTCACAGTGTGTGAGCTCTCTGTGGCTCTTTGCAGGTGACAGAGGTTCTGACCTGTGCTTGGTACTGCAGACTGAGAGCATCTCTCTCCTGCTGCAGGGTGTAGATGCTCTCCTCCAGGGCCAGCTCCTTCTCCGAGGGCCCTGTGGACTGAGACGTGGCCTGGCTCTCCCGCTCCTGAGACAGTAAATCTGAGGGACAGAGGCAAAAATGGACAACCAGTTTTATACAGAACATCATCCTTCTGAGAAACATCAGTAAATGCATTTCATGTATTTGAAATTCAACACAGCTGGAAATAAGAGCTCAAATTTTAAACAGATTAACATTGTTTAGAGTATTAAGAGCATCAGTGATGTAGACCTGCTGCCTTTTTCAGCTCCGTAATCTGTTCCTGTAGCTCCTGGATCTGAGCAGCGTTCCTGTCCCTCTCTTCTGACATCAGAGTCACCTGCACACCACAACCACAAGGTGAGTCACATATTAAAGTACTCTGGTTGTGTGTTTGTGTGTAGAATGGATTGTACCTGAGTGAGAAGCTGCTCGGTTTTGTCTTTCCAGACTCGGCCCTCTTCCTGAATCTGTTCTGCGTACTGGTCTCGCTCTCTCTGTAGCTGTGCTACTGACTCCATGAGCTACAACACAACAGATACAGTACAGTATGAAGCAGCTGTGTTATACAATTTTATATATATACACACATACTGAATGTTAAAGAGAGAACAAAGCTTGACAGTCTTATTCATTAGCGCTATGTGTGTGCCATAAAAACAAACACTGTGCTGTTTTAATTCACAAACAAATCCTTTTGCTCATTTCACAATCATATGGGTGCTGACTTTGACTTGGAAGATTTCTGAGTTAATGTTAGATTTTACAGCGTTGTTTTAATTTATTATGTCTGCCACATGGTCGATTTTCCAATATTGTCATAACTGGAAAAAACTTAAGTGACACACCTCTTTTGTAATTTCTTTGCAGACGATATGAACTCAATTAATCCTGAACTTGAACCCCAAGTTCTATTGGCTCTTGTTTGGACCAGATCTTCTTTTTGAACGTGCAGTAAAACAAAACACCACAAAACACAACAAACTTTACACATGCAGAAACACAAACACACACCTGGGCTGTGTGAACCTCAAGCTGATGCTTCTCTTCCAGGAGGAGCTGCACCTGTTGGTGCTCGGACGGAGCCCCTGATTGATTGGAGAACTAGCAGGGAGGAAAAAATTGACAGACAAGAGGGTTATTAAGATATTTGCACATATGTTTGAGACCGAATTATATATAAAGTTACAATGCTCTTATGCAAAGAGAAAGGAGACAGACCAGTCACCAAAAACACTAGCATGAAAATTAAGCTTTGGTGTATGTAAGCGTGTGAGTCACCTGCTGCAGCATAACGTCGGCCATTTCCAGACGCTTGCGCAGTTCATCCAGCTCAAGACCCAGAGCGCTGTTCTCGCTCACTTTTAACTTCAGCTGTTCGGCCAGCTCGGAGCTCTGCTGCTTCATCTCCTCATTCACATTACTGAGTGAGAAAGAATGCGTACACAAGGAAAAGGATTAGCGCTGCAAATACTACTTCCATACAAAAACAAACCTCCGTCATAACGGGACTTACTTTAATCTGAAGATTTCCAGGCGCAGACTGTCCCTGTCCTTCTCCAATTCTTTATTATGCTGTTAAGTTAAATGAAATAAGACATCAAGAGCTTGCATTTATATCAATATATCAGGTGTATATTATTAGATATCTGAATATAAAATTTTATCATAATAGTGATAAAATTGTTATATGAGTGAATCAACTGTAGTGAGCTTTTTTCCCGGTGCTGCACCTTCTCAAACTGTTTCTGCTGTGTGGACACTGTGGATAAAGTGCGCTCTAGCTCAGACACCCTCTGCTTGCTGGCGTGCAGCCGATTATTCAGTTCCTCTGCCTCTCCTGAGAGTGTGTGTGTGACACAAAAACAAAAACACATGCATCAGGAAGTTAAATATTGGCGGCTGAGCTATAATTTTTGTATTTCTTTACAGCGTGTCTATCAATCTGTTAACATCTATTAATTAAACATTTAGTATCATGTCTACACCCACACACACCCACCTGTCTTTTGGCGTGCTGCTTGCTGTGTAAAAGACAAGGCGGTCTGCAGTTCAGACTTCTCAGATACCAGAATGCCGATGGTCTGGATGTGAACCTGAAACCGCATAAACATTTGTTTTGCTACTCAACACACACATCACTAAATTTACTCCCCTTATAAAACTATCAGTCTATGACTCATTACACACAACGTTACATTACTGAGCTTCAAGTCTGCTTTCACACGTTGTAGGCATGTTCTTAATGAACTCACGAGAAGATGTGTGTTTTGGCGTGTACATATTGTGAACACACCATAAGTAAAATGTACATCACTATCATTATGTATAATTTAAAAAAAATGATCCTTTTAGTCCATGACATACACTTGTTTTTCCTGTGCTAAACATCTGCTCACAAGACACGTCGAAGGATGAAAAATGGTATGGCACTTTTAATTCAAAATAAAGATGAAAAAGCTTCTTACCTGCAGTTGTTCACGCATAGCCCCTTGTTCCTTGGCAAACTTTTGCTCGAAATCCTTCCTCTCCTGAAAACAAAGAAATTAATGGCTGAGTTTTCAAGAAAAAAAAATGTGCATTAATATTAGGTATGAATCCATTTCTTTATAAATACTGAGATTCAAGAGATTCTATTACAGTTAGGAGTTTCTCAATATAATTTAATAGCAATTTGGTACATTTAAAAGATCCAGCTTGCTAAATGTCACGTTAGCTCACTGCCTAGAAAGGAAGGTTAAGTAAGTGTTAAGTAAGGGTTTAAATGTGGAATGTGTAGGCGATTAATGCTTTGTAAAATAAGAACAGCAATTTTTCTCAAACACACATCCGGAATTTATACATGTATTATATGCATATTACGTATATGAGCAATACATCTTAATGAAATCCCTTCTGCCCTTGAAAAGGGTGTATTTTTTAGATTTTAATGCATGTTTACCTTCTGAATCTGCTCAGACAGCTCCTGAGACTGCTTCGTCTAAAGCACAAAAACATACAGCTGTTATTACAGAAAGCATTTTGGAAAGAGTCGAGGTGATGACTGGAGAACAGCAAACAAAGCAAACAGAGGAAACAGTAAAGACAGTAAAGGACAACAACTAAGAATAAAGCTTTGCAAAATTAAGGAGTCAGATCACTTAGACCTGAAAGCCTGACAAGCAGCGAAAGCCATCAGCTTTGTTAATGGAAAGTGACGAAGGAAAACTCAAGGAAAAAATTAGTACAAGTTAAAAGAAAACAAAAAACAACCAAAAAATAACGATGGTAACATGTTGGCCGGGCATGCCAGGTGCTTTACTGAGTGTGTAAGTGTGTACGCGGGGAGTTCAAAGTAGCGGCGATGTGCACTGAGGGGGTATATAGAGCTGGGTGTTTCACAGCCTGAGAAGATGTTACTATGGCAACATGGCAAAAACACCCATACGGTACACACATCACTACTCCTCACACTCCTTTCGGACACCCTTACCAGTGTCTCTATCTTTGCAGTGAGCTGGGAGTTTTTTAGAGTGCTGGAGTCCAGAGCGGCTGCCAGCTCCTGGTTTCGAGTCTGAACGTGCAGGCATGCAGAGAGAAACAGAGAGGAATGTGAAAGGTCAAACAGAAATGCAAAATAAAAAAAAATCATTTATGATAGAAAATAATTTAAAATAAAATGGCTTTTGGGAGGAGAAGTACATGAAGTGTCCTGATTAAGGATTATACTACACTGGGTGGCAATAAATCTCGTTATTAAAAAATAATAATAAAATAAATTAAAAAACTAAAATGAAATTAAATGAATAACTAAAAAGTATAATCAGTGATTATAACTAAAAATTAAAACTAGCTGTATTCAAACCCCCAAACAATTAAACCCCTCCCAAAATGTTTTTATTTCTTTATTTTAAAAATCACATTTTTAGTTTTTAAAAAAAATTAACACTCAAAAAGAGAAAAAATGTTAAAACTTTTTTTTTTTAATGACATTAATGATTAAGAGCAATATTTTGCATCTGCTTTCAGTCAGTCTGCAATTATTATTTTTTTTAATAAAAAAAAAAAAAAAAGATGTCCACAGTAAAAGCATATTGTGACATCATAATATT